>WNGS01167104.1:9334240-9365052 GCA_020271785.1 Procambarus virginalis | reverse complement strand
GGAAGAGGAAGAGGTGGTGTAGCTCTGCTTATAATAAAAGGACGGAGTTTTGAAGAGATGGTTATTCAGTTCTGAGAAGATTTCAGTGACTACATAACAGGTGCCATAGCAATTGGAGGACAAAAAATTATAGTAGTAGTCATATATAACCCCCCACTAAACGACAAAAGACCCAGACAGGTATATGATAGAAACAACATGGCCATCATCATTATAATAGAGAGAGCAGCTTCTGTAGCTAGCAGGAACGGATCCAGACCACTAATCTTGAGAGACTTCAACCACAGGAAGATAGATTGGGAGAACAGAGGCCCACATGGAGGACTGGACACATGGAGAGCTAAGCTGCTGGACGTGGCAACAAGAAACTTTCTAAGCCAACAAATCAAGGGACCAACAAGAATGAGAGGAGAGGACGAACCAGCTATGCTTGATCTGATATTTACCTTAAATGAGTCGGATATAAGGGAAATTAAGTTGGAAGCACCCTTGGGAATGAGTGAACACAGTGTATTGATCTTTGAGTACCAGGTTGAGCTAGGAATTATCTTCCCAAAAAAAGACCTGCGAAACGAAAGGCTGGCATACCGAAAGGGAAACTATGAGGAGATGAGAAAATTCCCAAGGAATATACCATGGGATACAGAACTCAGAACTAAGTCGGTACAAGACATGATGGACTATGTCACCCAAAAGTGTCAGGAGGCAGTTTAACAGGTTTATTCCGGCCCGACAGGAAAAACCGAGAAGCAAAAGAAGAATCCGTAGTTTAATAGGGCATGTATGAAAGCAAAGGAACTGAACCAAAGGGCATGGAGGAACTTTCGAAATAACAGAACACCAGGAAACAGAGAGAGAGATTCCAGAGAACCAGGAACGAGTATGTTAGTGTGAGAAGAGAAGCTGAGAAAAATTATGAAATTGATATAGCTAATAAAACCGAGACCGAACCAAATCTACAAATCTACTCCAGTCACATCGGGAGGAAAACAGTGAAGGAACAGGTGATGAAACTTAGAACGAGTGAGGACAGGTACACAGAGAATGACAAAGACGTGTGTGAAGAGCTCTTACAAGAAGTTTCAGCAGGTCTTCACAAGAGAACAAGGAGAGGTCACTGCGCTTGCAGAGGTGGCAATAAACCAGGCGGCCTTGTAAGGGTTCGAAATTACAAAAGATGAGTTCAAGAGGCATCTGTTGGTTGTGGACGTGAGAAAGGCTATTGAAAGAGTGTGCAGGAGCACTTTGCTTGCCACTCTCCATAGTGTATAGTGTTATGATCTCAGCCTGCAGGAGAAACGAGTCTCACCCTTTGAGAGTTATTCAGCAAGCCTGACCTAACTGGAAGGTCCAGGAATTATAGAGGCGATAACACAGATGTAAAATAGTTTGTTGAATTTATATAAAAGTTTGAGATTATGGGCAATGAGCAAGAAAACAGATAAATGACTTGTTAGGAGATGTGGACAAGTTACTGGAGGCGTGAGGCTCACTTGTGGAGGGCGATGACCTCACTTGAGGCCAGACATCGCAGGGGAGAAGCCGCGCTTCGTCGAACTCCCGCCAGGAGGAAACCCCCAGTGATATTATCTCCAAGAGAAGAGAAGGTGCAGACGTTCCAGCTGTTGAGTCGAGCTGAGGACGTGTGGTCTCAAGTCCTGGACGGCGAGGAGAGAGTATTAAGCCGCCCAGTGACAGTTTTGTGGGCTGTGACAAGCGCCCTGGTCAGACGTTGTCAGAGGGAGAGGCGCCCTCGACCAGATAATCTGTGGTAAGCCCGATTTAAGCCAGTTCATAGTGATTAGTTGTAATGGGTCGTGTGCCCAGCGACAGTAGCAATGTTTATTTACAAGTTAAACATGTTTTGGTATGGCAGAAAGCCTAAAATAAGAGAGTGAAGTGGGAGGAGCGCGGAGCGACGTCCGTTTCCTCTGAGCGCTGGCGGGCAACTGAAGGAGCCCGGCTCCAGAGGGAGGAGGCCCCTCCCAGCGTGAGTGAGGCTCGCCAAGCGAGGTGGCGCATGGACCCACCCACGGGGGAGTCCACTCTCGCTAAATGTTGAAGACAGATAGGGATTGGAGGCAAAGATATTGTGTGATTAATTTTGTTTATGAGATAAAGGGGAAACAATTTATTGGAGTGCAAATGGGTTGCAGGTTTGTCTTTGGGGAAGAAGTTGCTGAGGACTTCGAAGCCAGCACAGAAGGAGTAGTTGGTGAGACTCCAAGGCAGTGGAGGAGAGGACCTCGAGCTGTGAGGAGAAGCAGTGAGGAGGAGTGTCACATGCTTCTGCAGAGGTGGTGAAGTGCCACAGTTATTCGAGGAAACTTATGGTGCAGCAGCCAGGAGAGCTGTGGATGATCCTAATAGTAGTAGGGAAGCACCATAGTTGTTCAAGAAATCTTCATGGTAGCAGCCTGGAGGAGCTGCAGAGGATCCTGGTGTTTAAGCCCTGAGGAACCTGAAGTTGTCAGGGTAGTGAAATAGTTCTAACTGATCACTTGTATGGAGGTGAGAGTGTTTGTCATTAGCGTGAACGACGCAGTGAGAGGTGAGTGATCGTTTGCCATTTATGTGCCAAGAAGTGTATATTGAAGTTTAGAGCTACAGACGTAGGCAGGAGTACCTACAGATATATATGTATTCTAAGACTGATAGAATGATCGATTGATTCGTTGTGTGGCACGGAACATTTATACTGATGTATATATATATATATATGTATGTTATTGCATTCATATGCTGATTTGCCTTATATGTGTTTATAGGTATATATATATGTATACATTCTCTTGAAGGTAGTGTAACATTATATGGTAAGACTTAATCTACTTGAGGAGGTTGATAATATTAGGTAATACCAAGAGATAGGATACCACTTAGCAAGCTGAGGATAGAGTTCTGATGGTGTTGGAGTGCAACCTGATTATAATAGTACAGAGTATAGGATTCATCATTATTATTATATGTATGCGTGTATTGTATATGTACTTCGTCCAGTAAATGTACCCAAATTTGCTGGTGTTTGCACTTGTCCCAGTGAGGCTTCCCAGGAAATAGTAAAGAAGGAGAGAGAGAGAGAGAGCAAGAAACAGGAACCACTGCTGTGGACAGGGTAAGACAGAAGTCTAGTAAGACAAAGGGGATTGAGGAGGTCATATTCCATAAGGAGAGAGTGGGGAGTCACAGCGGCTCGAGTGGGTGTGTGCACATGACAACAAGGCTGCGTGTTGGAGCCGCATCCCCTAAACGTGTGACGTTGAGCCCCTCTCCAAGAGCCAGAAGTGCCTAGTGTGATCTCCTAGTGAAATATGAGCATTTGTCGAGTTGTGGGTTGGGTGGTCCGTCAGCGGTAACACCACCCAAACCACCACCACAACAATAGTCATCCCATACCCTCCCACTGTCACTGGGACGAGCTGCAGGAATGGTCGAACAAATGGTTGTTACAGTTTAACACAAGTAAATGTAATGTAATGAAGATAGGTGTAGGGAACCAGATACAAGGTATCATTACGGAGATGAAATACTTAAAGAGTCAGAGAGAGAAAGAGAAAAACCTGGGTGTTGATATCATGCCAGACCTGTCCCATGAAGCCCATATCAAGAGAATAACATCAGCGGCATATGCCAGGTTGGCTAACGTAAGAACGGCCTTTAGAAAATTGTGTAAGGAATCTTTCAGAACTTTGTATACCACATATGTCAGACCAATCCTGGAGTATGCGGCTCCAACTTGGAGTCCATACCTAGTCAAGCATAAGACTAAACTAGAAAAGGTTCAAAGGTTTGCCACCAGACTAGTACCCGAGCTGAGAGGAATGAGCTATAAGGAGAGACTACGGGAATTAAACCTCACGTCACTGGGAGACAGAAGAGTTAGAGGGGACGTGATCACTACATACAAGATTCTCAAAGCAATTGATAGGGTAGATAAACACATTTTTTTAACACAAGGGGCACTCGCCCTAGATAACACAGGTGGAAATTGTGTGCCCAAATGAGAGATAGAGACGTTAGAAAGAATTGTTTCAGTGTCAGAGTAGAAGACAAATGGAATGCATTAGGAAGTGATATGGTGGAGGCTGACTCCATACACAGCTTCAAGTGTAGATTTGATAGAGCCCAGTAGGCTCAGGAACCTGTACATTAGTTGCTTGACAGTTGTGAGGTGGGATCAAAGAGCCAGAGCTCAACCTCCGCAAGCACAACTAGGCAAGTACAACTAGGTAAGTACACACACACACACACACACACACACACACACACACACACACACACACACACACACACACACACACACACACACACACACACACACACACACACACACACTAATTTTCAGACCCAGTATGTCCTTCCTACATACCCAGGCCTTACTACCCTAGACATTCCCACCTGCCTTCCTAGATGCCCAGACTCCATTCGCCCCCCATGCACTCCTCCAGACAACATTCACCCTCAGACACCCCTCGGATCCCCCCAGCCCCTATTTACCCCTCACAAACCCCCCAGATCCCACAGACCCCCCAGAGAAAGGGTGCACTCCGGTACCAGAGTTTCCACGAAGATTCTCAAGGTTTGGTATACCAGGCTGATGGGGTGTCTAATAAAGCAGAAGAGATAAAAGAAAAAGTTAGTGAGGCAGATCCTGACATAGTTGCAATTGTGGAAACTAAAATAAATGGCATGATCTCGGATGCAATCTTTCCAGAGGTGTACCAGGTCATAAGAAAGGAAAGGACACAGAGACAGCGAGGGGGAGTGGCACTCCTAATAAAGCGGAAATGGAATTTTGAAGTCCTGGAAAATCGTGGTACCAATGAGGGCACAAGCTCCATACTTAGAACTTTGACAGCAGATGGGAGGATGATTGTGATCTTGGTAATCTACAATCCCCCACCTAAGACCAAAAGGCCCAGGAAGGAGTATAATGACAAAAACAAGGCATGTATAGATGAACTGAAGAGGGCAGCAACATTAACTTACAGAATGAAAGCGAAACTGCTGGTCATGGGGGACCTAAATCACAGAGAGGAAAATTGGGAATCAAGGAATCTCCATGGCGGGGAAGAAACGTGGGGAGCCAAGTTAGTAGATGTTATAGACAGGAATTTCCTAACACAACCTGTGAAGAAAGACACAAGGGAAAGAGGAGGGGATGCACCGAGCCTATTAGACCTGATTTTCACCCAGAACGTAAAAGACATCGAGAACTTGGAACATCAAATACCTCTAGGAGGCCAGTGACCATTGTGTCCTAGTCTTTGACTGCATGATGGAACTCAAACTTGTGACCAAGTTACAAGAGGTCTGATAATGGAGAGTTGACTACAGGAAAGGGGACTACAGGAGGATAAAGGACTATCTGGAAGAAGTGCAGTGGGAGGAAGAAATTAGAGGAAAAACAGTCCAAGATATGATGGACATAGTCATACGGAAATGCAAGGAGGCTGAAGAGAGATTTATACTAACATTAATGGAAAAAAGTAAGAGTGAATATTATAACCCATAGTTTAATAGACAGTGTCAGGTAGCAAAAATGAGAAGTAGGAGTGAGTGGAGGAAGTACAGAACACAAAGGACAGAGGACAACAGAATCAAATACAACAAAGCTAGGAACAATTACATTAACATAAGAAGAGTATCAGAAAGAAATTATGAGAACGATATTGAGATCAAAGCGAAAAGCAATCTAAATTTCTACACAGCCATATAAATAGAAAAATGTTGGTGAACGATAAAGTGACAAAACTAAGTAAAACAGAGGTGGCATCTACAGAAAGTGACAAGGAAATCTGTGAGGGACTGAATGCCAGTTTCCATTGGGTGTTCTCAACTGAGCCATGAGCAGCTGCCGTTGTTAGAAGAGATTACCCCTAGATGAAAGACAGTCAGATAATGAGGTGACAGTAGAGGAGGTTTTGAAACGGTTGACAACACTGGATGAAACTAAAGCAGTTGGACCAAACAAAGTATCACCATGGATACTAAATATGACAGCACACGCCCTCAGCGTGCTTCTGGCAAGGATCTTTCATGAATCACTTATGTGGGAGGAATTGCCCAATTGCTGGAAGAGGGCAAAGGTTGTACTGATTTTCAAGAAAGGGGATATGGAGGAGGCACTTAACTATAGACATGTATCACTGACAAGCATCCCCTGTAAAATACTTGAATGAATAATTAGGCTAAGACTTGTTGCACACCTAAAAAACATTAGGTTTGTAAACAAACACCAACATGGGTTCTGGAAAGGGAAATCTTGCCTAACAAATCTTTTGGAATTCTATGAAAAAATAACGAGGATAAGGCATGACAGAGAAGGGTGGGCAGACTGCATATTTCTGGACTGCCAAAAAGTCTTTGATACAGTATTCCACATGAGACTGCTATTCAAATTTGAGAGACAGGCGGGAGTAGGCGGAAAGGCCCTAGCTTTAGCCCTAGTAATTAACTACCTAACAGGAAGGAGCCAGAGAGTTATGGTAAGTGCCAAGAAGTCGGGCAGGCGAGCAATAACGAGTGGAGTGCCTCAAGGATCGGTGCTGTGACCAATTCTATTTCTAATATACGTTAATGACATGTTTACAGGAGTAGAATCCTACATGTCGAAATGTTCACACGTAATAGTAACAGAACAAGGGGACATGGGTGGAGGCTGAAAACTCAGGTGAGTCACAGAGATGTTAGGAAGTTTTCTTTTAGCGTGAGAGTAGTGGAAAAATGAAATGCACTTAAGGAGCAGGTTGTGGAAGCAAATTCTATTCATAATTTTTTAACTAGATATACCAGGGGAAATATGACTTGAGTCATTGTTGTAAACAACTGATGGCTCGAAAGGCGTAATCTAAGAGTCAATGCTCGATCCTGTAGGCACAAATAGGTGAGTACACACACACCCATACATACACACTTTAGACGGGGGGGGGGCGGCCTGACGGCTGAGCGGACAGCACTCGGGATTCGTAGTCTTAGGGGTTAGGGTGATGGATCCCCAGCGGAGGCGTTAACAAATGGGCAGAGTTTTGTTTCACCCAGATGCTCCTGTTCACCTATCTGTAAATAGGTACCTGGGAGTTAGGCAGCTGCTACAGGCTGCTTCCTGTATGTGTGTGTGTACTCACCTACTTGTACTCACCTATTTGTGATTGCGGGGGTTGAGCTTTGGCTCTTTGGTCCCGCCTCTCAACTGTCAATCAACTGGTGTACAGATTCCTGAGCCAACTGGGCTCTATCATATCTACATATAAAACTGTGTATGGAGTCAGCCTCCACCATATCACTGCCTAATGCATTCCATCCGTTAACTACGCTGACACTGAAAAAGTTCCTTCTAACGTCCCTTTGGCTCATGTGGGTACTCAGTTTCCACCTGTGTCCCCTTGTTCGCGTCCCACCAGTGTTGAATAGTTTATCCTTGTTTACCCGGTCGATACCCCGAGGAATTTGTAGGTTGTGATCATGTCTCCCCTTACTTGTCTGTCTTACAGTGTCGTAAGGTGCATTTCCCGAAGCCTGTCCTCGTAACTCATGCCTCTTAGTTCTGGGACTAGTCTAGTGGCATACCTTTGGAACTTTTCCAGCTTCGTCTTGTGCTTGACAAGGTACGGGCTCCATGCTGGGGCTGCATACTCCAGGATTGGTGTTACATATGTGGTGTACAAGATTCTGAATGATTCCTTACACAGGTTCCTGAACGCTGTTCTGATGTTAGCCAGCCTCGCATATGCCGCAGACGTTATTCTTTTTATGTGGGCTTCAGGAGAGAGGTTTGGTGTGATATCAACTCCTAGATCTTCCTCTCTGTCCGTTTCATTAAGTACTTCATCTCCAATTCTGTATCCTGTATCTGGCCTCCTGTTTCCACTGCCTAGTTTCATTACTTTGCATTTACTCGGGTTGAACTTCAATAGCCATTTGTTGGACCATTCACTCAGTCTGTCTAGGTTATCTTGTAGCCTCCTACTATCATCCTCTGTTTCAATCCTCCTCATTAATTTTGCATCAACGGCAAACATTGAGTGAAATGATTCTATACCCTCTGGGTATACATATATCATTTACATTGGATCATTTACATATATCAGAAACAGTATAGGTCCAAGGACAGACCCCTGCGGGACTCCACTTGTAACGTCTCACCAATCTGAGACCACACCCCTCACACTGACTCGTTGTCTCCTGTTGCTTAGGTACTCCTTTATCCAATAGAGTACCTTCTCTTTCACTTCAGCCTGCATCTCCAGCTTTTTCACTAGCCTCTTGTGTGGTACTGTATCAAAGGCTTTCTGACAATCCAAAAATTTGCAGTCTGCCCACCCTTCTCTTTCTTGCCTTATTTTTGTTGCCTGGTTGTAGAATTCAAGTAACCCTGTGAGGCAGGACCTGCCATCCCTGAATCCATGTTGATGCTGTGTTACAAAGTTCTTTCGCTCCAGATGTTCTACTAGCTTTCTTCGCACAATCTTCTCCATCAGATTGCATGGTATGAAGGTTAGGGACACTGCCCTGTAGTTCAGTGCTTCCTGTCTATCCTCTTTCTTGTACATCGGGACTACGTTAGCTGCTTTCCAAATATCTGGCAGTTCCCCTGTACTGCTTTCCCTGTGTGTGTGTGTGTGTGTGTGTGTGTGTGTGTGTGTGTGTGTGTGTGTGTGTGTGTGTGTGTGTGTGTACTCACCTAGTTGTACTCACCTAGTTGTGTTTGCGGGGGTTGAGCTCTGGCTCTTTGGTCCCGCCTCTCAACCGTCAATCAACAGGTGAGTGTGTGTATGTGTGTGTGTACTCACCTAATTGTACTCACCTAATTGTGCTTGCGGGGGTTGAGCTTTGGCTCTTTGGTCCCGCCTCTCAACTGTCAATCTACTGGTGTACAAATTCCTGAGCCTACTGGGCCCTATCATATCTACATTTGAAACTGTGTATGGAGTCAGCCTCCACCACATCACTTCCTAGTGCATTCCATTTATTAACTACTCTGACACTGAAAAAATTCTCTCTAACGTCTCTGTGGCTCATCTGGGTACTAAGTTTCCACCTGTGTCCCCTTGTTCGTTTCCCACCCGTGGTGAAGAGTTTGTCTTTGTCCGCCCTGTCAATTCCCCTGAGAATTTTGTAGGTGGTTATCATGTCTCCCCTTACTCTTCTGTTTTCGAGGGATGTGAGGTTCAGCTCCTTTAGCCTTTCCTCGTAGCTCAATCCTCTCAGTTCCGGGACGAGCCTGGTGGCATACCGCTGAATCTTCTCTAACATTGTCTTGTGTTTAACTAGGTATGGACTCCAGGCTGGAGCTGCATACTCGAGGATTGGTCTTACATAAGTGGTATACAGTTTTCTGAAAGATTCCTTACACAAATTTCTAAAGGCAGTTCTTATGTTGGCCAGTCTAGCATATACCGCTGATGATATTCTTTTGATGTGGGCTTCTGGGGACAGGTTCGGTGTGATATCAACCCCCAGATCTTTCTCTCTATTTGACTCTTTCAGGATTTCCCCTCCCAAATGATACCTTGTGTTCAGCCTCCTGCTCCCTTCTCCTAATTTCATCACCTTACACTTTCCCGAGTTGAACTTTAGCAGCCATTTTCTAGACCATTCCTCCAGTTTATCCAGGTCATCCTGTAGTCTCTGTCTATCTTCATCCGTCTTGATTCTTCTCATAATTTTTGCATCATCAGCAAACATTGAGAGGAATGAGTCTATACCCTCCGGAAGATCGTTCACATATATTAGAAAGAGGATGGGTCCAAGTACTGAGCCCTGTGGGACTCCGCTGGTGACATCTCGCCACTCTGATGTCTCCCCCTCACCGTTACTCGTTACTTACCGTTACACCGTTACTCTGTGTGTGTGTGTGTGTGTGTGTGTGTGTGTGTGTGTGTGTGTGTGGTGTGTGTGTGTGTGTGTGTGTGTGTGTGTGTGTGTGTGTGTACTCACTTAGTTGTGTTTGCGTGGGTTGAGCTCTGGCTCTTTGGTCCCGCCTCTCTACCGTCAATCAACTGATGTACAGATTCCTGAGCCTACTGGGCTCTGTCATATCTACATTTGAAACTGTGTATGGAGTCAGCCTCCACCACATCACTTCCTAGTGCATTCCATTTACTAGTTACTCTGACACTGAAAAAGTTCTTTCTAATGTCTCTGTGGCTCATTTGGGTACTCAGCTTCCACCTGTGTCCCCTTGTGCGTGTGCCACCGTGTTAAATAATCCATCCTTGTCCACCCTGTCAATTCCCCTGAGAATTTTGTATGTGGTGATCATGACCCCACTAGCTCTTCTGTCTTCTGGCGACGTGAGGTGCAGTTCACGTAGTCTGTCCTCATAACTCATGCCTCTTAGTTCTGGGACTAACCTAGTGGCATACCTCTGAACTTTTTCCAGCTTCGTCTTGTGCTTGACTAGGTACGGACTCCATGCTGGGGCTGCATACTCCAGGATTGGCCTTACATATGTGGTATACAAGATTCTGAAGGATTCCTTACACAGGTTTCTGAAAGCAGTTCTGATGTTAGCCAGTCTCGCATAGGCCTCTGATGTTATTCTTTTGATGTGGGCTTCAGGAGAGAGGTTTGGCGTGATATCAACTCCTAGATCTTTCTCTCTGTCCGTTTCGTGAAGGACTTCATCTTTCATTCGGTATCCATTGATTGGCCAGTGTTTGTGTGTGTGTGAAAAAAAATGATTGACTGTTGAGAGGCTTGCTCAAAGAGCCAAAACTCAACCCACAGAAGCATAAGTAGGTAAGTACAACTGGATAAGTACACACACATGAATTCGCGCTACAAAATTCGCGCGCTACAAAATTTGTGTAGTTCGCACAACAAAATTCTCCGAGTTTTCACAGTAGATAACGATAAACTGTTTAACACGGATTTTACGCGAACAAGGTGGACAAGTGGAAACTGAGTACCCAAATGAATCACAGGGACGTTACAAAAAAACTTTTTTCAGTGTCAGATTATATAATAATTATCACTTTCACGCCCAGGGCATGCACGCCATAACTTAAGAGGTCATGTCCCCGGCGTGCGGGCGATCATGCAGGCAAGAGCGTGGCGACACCGAAATGTGTGTACTCGTTTCAGTTTTCTCACCTTAATTCTCGTGTTACGTCTTTCGTTTTGGTATCAATGTGTTCCCAATAGAATTCCCTACAGGTGTATATGGATATAATGTCCAAGAGCCTGGCGTGACTCCCTGCAGCAAAGCCTAAATTTACCCGTGAACGAGCACCAATTTGCACACCTCAGCCTGGTTCAGTTTGATGGTGCGATAGTGTTTTAACAGATGGAATGCATTAGGCACTGATGTGATGGAGGCTGACTCCATTCACAGTTTCAAATGTAGATCTGACAGAGTCCAGTAGGCTCATGAATCTGTACACCAGTGGATTGTCAGTTGATAGGCGGGTCCAAAGAGCCAGAGCTCCACCCCCGCAAGCACAACTAGATGAGTACACACAGACACACAAAATGAAGAGAAACTACCGTCCTGTAACGATTCGAGAAATGAGCCTGAGAGTGGATTTAACACCAAACTAACTCCTGAGGCACATATAAATCGGATAATGACAGCCACGTACTCAACGCTACCAAAAGTTAGAATGTCATAATGAAACCTAAGTAAGGAGGCATTCAGAGTGCTTTACACTGCCTATATGAGACCAGTCTTAGAGTATGCAGCCCGTCAGGGAGCCCCCAACTAAAGAAACACATTTGAATGGGATGGGATATGAAGAGTGACTAAAGGAACTGAACCTAACGACGTTATAATAAAGGAGGCAGTGAGGAGATATGATAGCAGCATACAAAATGCCTTTTTACAAGCTTTCAGTGGTCTAATGGTAGAGTACGTGACTGGCAATGCCGGGGTCATAGGTTCGCGCCCACCCAAAGTCTTGATGGATTTTTTCTTGATGGATTATATATATCACGTTATTGTGATTTCTGTATTTTTGAAGTTGAGACGTAAGGTGTAGGACCACTCTACTCTTCCACAGGGGTGCTTGTGTGTCTTACAGAAAAAAATGGACTGGCTTCAGTAGAGGCCTCCAGACTTACTGTGATATAAGTAGAAATCCGGTTGTATGACATTTACAAGTCAGCGGTGGTTTAATGGTAGAGTACACGACTGGCAATGCCGGGATCGTAGGTTCGTGCCCACTTATAGTCCTAGTGAATTTGCTCAATAATATCTTACACCTCAAGCAATGATACCAATACAAACCATTTACTTACTCTTCAAATCTCCCCCATCCCTTCTCCAGACCTATGCAGTGCTGTGCGTGACGTCACAGTTCCAGGAGTACCGGGAGGGCCGGGGCGCCGCCGATGATCAGAGCGACGGCTGGGTATGTACCGGGTGCCGCACTCAACATGTAGTACCGGATATTCTTTCTTTTGTGTCTTATTTTAATTTATGAATAATTTCCTTGTTTGTATAAATGTGATTTTTATCATATTCACATTTTATTCAGATTTTTATCATATAGGACAGGCACTTTGGTCTATCCCAACGTTGTATCATGATTCCTGTAGGATAAGTGCCTAACATGGTACAGTCGGTGTTGGCACAAGAGAAACGAGTACCACTTCAGTTGTTGCTGATGGGAACCTCACATCGATTCGTGGAATATCAGATCAACTAGATCCAGAATACCACTTTGTGACCACTTTAGTTTTTCTTAAATTTGTCTTATCATAATATTACATTACATTACACTAGTTGAGAATACACTCATACATACACTTATGAATAAAGTAAAAGTAACCGGTCCAGTATTCAGAACAAAAGTCAGGTTAACACAAGTAAATCAAAGAAAATAGCTAACTAACTTTCCACTAAGGACTTACACTGGAAACATCTAAGAAACTAAAACAGTTGCCCAACTTAACCATAATTACTTAACTTTGAACGAGCTGCTGCGCTTAAGGGGACAAACCCACCACCTCCACTCACGTCCCTCATACAAGTGACTCCAACCCGCGCTGCTGCCTACAGGCGTCCTGCCTCCACCTGGGCAGATTGCGCCCAGGTGGAGGTCACGGTACCAACATTCCTTAGCCAATAGGCATGGGTAACTCCAAACTAACCATATCCCTGAAACCCACAATCCTTTACTTAGAAACTACTAAGTAATACAATGCTGGTAATTAACTTGCTAAACATAACATATTAAGTAATGAATTATCTCTACATGAAATACATTATATATATATATATATATATATATATATATATATATATATATATATATATATATATACATACATATATATATACGGCCTATCTTTTTTGGCGCTACCCTCTGTGCCCCGAGGAAAAAAGTTGGAGGAATCAGACCGATAGCAATTCACGATGTGGGCAATTCACTCCGGCGCCTCGTCGCTAAGGCTGATGCTAGAACAGTTAGTCAGGCAGCAGCCGACATGCTGAAACCAAACCAGCTTGGGTTTGGCATTCTCCAAGGGTGTGAGGCAGCGGCTCATGCAGCTAGAGC
Source organism: Procambarus virginalis (assembly GCA_020271785.1). Lineage (NCBI taxonomy): Eukaryota > Metazoa > Arthropoda > Malacostraca > Decapoda > Cambaridae > Procambarus > Procambarus virginalis. Next base: position 9,351,550 of record WNGS01167104.1, on the reverse strand, counting down.
CTACATTGCCAACATTACGGATGAAAAAGCCCTGATAAAACTGGACTTCATAAATGCTTTTAATCTAGTTAGAAGGGATGCAGTACTCAGTGCGGTTCATTGCCTTTTTCCTTCCCTCTACCCGTTTGTAAACTCATGCTACAGCAAGAATCTAACTCTGCTTTTTGGGGAACATGAAATTGAATCACAAGAAGGTGTCCAACAAGGTGACCCCCCTGCTCCTTTTCCTTTCTGCCTAGTCATCAAGGAAGTCACCGATAACCTGTCCAGTGAGCTCAATATTTGGTTTTTGACGATGATACTCTAGCCGGCTCCCCAGCCACCCTCTTGGACGACATAAAAATAATTCAGGAGCAAGGAGCAAGTCTAGGCCTCACCCTGAACTCTTCCAAGTGCGAAATAACTTCCACCAACCAGCACATAATAGAGCAAATAAAGGTTGTTTGCCTGATATTCATACAACGAACCCTGAGGACAGCACACTCCTAGGTGTTCCTCTTGTAGGGAGTTCCATCGACGAGGTCCTTGGTGAGAAGATCACTGACCTGAAGAGGATAAACGAGAGGATTGAAGACATCGATGCTCATGATGCACTTTACCTCATCACCAGATGCTTGTTCCTCCCCAGGCTGACTTACTTTCTAAGATGTTCGCTATCTTTCAACAATATTAAATTAGAAGAGTATGACAGCTTGCTAAAATCAACGTTAGAAAAAGCCCTCAACCTTTCTCTCAGCGACTCACAGTGGAAACAGGCCTCCCTTCCTGTCAGACTCGGGGAGCCTTGGCGTGCGCACAGCAACACAAATTGCTGTACCAACGTTCTTGTCCTCTTCAGTGGCGTCTGACTACTTGGTGAAGGAAATCGTACCTGAGCATCTAGTTCAACAGGCAGGGGTACATGATCCCAGCTTCACAGACTGCACAACCAAATGGGTCTCTCTTGCAGGACCAGCACCCCAACCACCGCCTTCTGAAGCCGATAAGCAATCCAGCTGGGATTGCCCCATTGCCGACCAAGAAGCTGTGACTTTGCTAGAAGCTGCGACAACACCACATGAAACTGCCCAACATAGAGCTGTAGCAGCTTTCCATGCAGGAGACTTCCTATTAGCATCCATAATGTCTGCAACCGGCACCCGTCTCACACCACAGGCCCTCCGAATTGCCGTGGTGGAGCCCATCCACACCGAATACAGGGGTATTTGGGGCGAGGCAGAGGCGGACAAGTACGGACGGCATGACCTTCTCTGCCAAAGGACAGGAGGATGGCATGAAAGACACGGCGAGGTTAACGACATTATTAAGAGAAGCCTTACCATAGCCGGTTGTCCAGCAGAGAGAGAGCCCCGTTACCTAAATTCCCGCAACTCTGATGAGCCTGTCTGTCGCCCAGATGGAATCACAGTGAACCCCTGGAAGAATGGTAGACAGTTGGTGTGGGACTACACTTGCGTTTCAACTTTAGCCAACACCTATGTTGACTTCAGTGCTACACAAGCAGGAGGTGCTGCCAATCACCGGGAAGCAGCCAAGTCACGTAAATACAGAGACCTTGAGCACCACTACAATTTTGTCCCCATTGCCTCAGAGACACTTGGTGCCTGGAGTAAAAGTGCTGCTAGATTTTTGAAGGAGTAGGGGTCCAAGCTAATTGAAACAACTAGAGACCCTAGAGCTGCCAGTTTTCTCTTTCAGCGCCTTAGTGTAGCGATCCAGAGAGGAAATGCTCACTGCATCCATGGTTCCTGCCCGCCATCAGAGGAGCTGGAGGAGCTCTACAACTTGTGACAAGTAGCCTTGTACCCTGCATGTAACCAATGTTGTAACCCTTTTTGTGTAATGACATTTTCAAATAAAGTAAATATATATTCACACATATCAAAAGAATAGGGGTGGTAGGAGAAGAAAATATCAAAGTGTTCAATGAGGATCCACAAGGTCTTCTCTGAGTACTCTTTATTTTCTTCTCCGAGGCTATGGTCCCTACACTTGCACCAGAGGTGGTACCCCTTCTAGATATAACTTATATATATATATATATATATATATATATATATATATATATATATAATATATATATATCTATATATACATATATATATATATATATTATATATTATATATATATATATATATTTTACATATATATATTATATATATATTTATTAGGGAAGGGAGTACCACCTCTAGCTGGAAAAAGGGGGACCCATAGCCTCGGAGGAAACCACGCATAACGCATTAGAGGGAATGTTTAGATCCCTTCCAATACAGTTTCTGTGTGCTTTTCTCCTACCACCCCCTTCCTTTTTTTTGTGCTTTATTATGTATTGATGGTTACAAGATATACATGGGTTGATACAAAATAATACAAAAAGGTGCTTAAAGGTTATATATATATATATATATATATATATAATATATATATATATATATATATATATATATATATATATATGTCGTACCTAGTAGCCAGAACGCACTTCTCAGCCTAATATGCAAGGCCCGATTTGCCTAATAAGCCAAGTTTTCATGAATTAATATATTTTCTTTAATTTTTTTCTTATGATATGATAAAGCTACCCATTTCATTATGTATGAGGTCAATTTTTTTTATTGGAGTTAAAATTAACGTAGATATATGAACGAACCTAACCAACCCTACCTAACCTATCTCAATAGGTTAGGTTAGGTTAGGTAGGTTAGGTAGTCGAAAAAAAATTAATTCATGAAAACTTGGCTTATTAGGCAAATCGGGCCTTGCATAGTAGGCTGAGAAGTGCGTTCTGGCTACTAGGTACGGTACTACTATATATATATATATTATATATATATAATATATATATATATATATATATATATATATATATATATATATATATATATATATATATATATATATATATATGTTGTACCTAGTAGCCAGAACGTCGTACTCGGCCTACTATGCAAGGCCCGATTTGCCTAATAAGCCAAGTTTTCCTGAATTTAGATTTTTTTAAATATTTTTTTTTATGAAATGATAAAGCTATATATTTCATTATGTATGAGTTAATATTTTTTAAATTTGAGTTAAAAGTAACGTAGATATATGACCGAACCTAACCTACCCTACCTAACCTAACCTATCTTAACCTAACCTAAACTAACACAATTAAGTCAATAATTTATGTTCTTAATATAATGTAATAATAATTATTTAAATAAACTAATTGGAAACAATTTATTGAAAATAAAGAAAATCACTCGGCCTATTAGGCAAATCGGGCCTTGCATAGTAGGCCGAGAAGTACGTTCTGGAAAATAGGTACGACATTATATATATATATATATATATATATATATATATATATATATATATATATATATATATATATATATATATATATATATATATATATATGCAGAAACTGTATTGGAGGGGGACCTACACTCCCTCCAATGCGTTATGCGTGATTTCCTCCGAGGCTATGGGTCCCGGCCCCTTCTTCCAGCCAGAGATGGTACTCTTTATATATATATATATATATATATATATATATATATATATATATATATATATATATATATATATATATATATATATAATCTACATTATAAGTAGGGTGGTAGCACTGGCTAGCCCTCTTAATTACCTAAGGTGATTACAAAATCTAATTAAAATACTCTTAGGCAAAACTAAGAAATAAACCTTCACACACAAATGATGGAGAAGTACATAAGCAATTTCTCAAGGAAAGCTGTTAAATAAATACTAAGAGTATACGTGATATTTATACAAATGATGAACCAGGATACTTGGCAACAGAACAACTGCATGGTCGTCAAGCGACCTGACTGCTCATGCTTCCCAGCACAACAGGGAAATCAACACTGAATAATCACTATAAAGGATGATAACCAACATGTACTTATAAGCATTAATGCACACACTTTATGTATGCTGCCTCCAAGGTCTCAAACTGCTCTAAACAAGTATTAACATAAGTAGTAGCAACATATGTCAAATCTCTCAAGAATACACGTAACAACTCAGAGTTGGTGCCCTTGGTGCCCACATCCTGTCACACCATATCCCCGTGTGGCCTAGAATATCAGCTCACTCCAAGTTTAACATGCACGCACGCACATCTATTGATACAATATAACAATACATTGTATAAACATACACAAATACATCACCCACAGTATTATCACTCAACACAAATAAAAAACCTCAATAAATATCTGAATCTTAAGTGTCTTTATTTTAACTAATGTTTTATACTAGAGTCATAAGTCATATATTTATTCATTTATATACTTAAAATAAGTTATGACTCGGTTATTTACTCAACTAATATAACTGGGTCATATCAATATACCAAGGTTCCATAGCATCTTTGGTAGGTACAAAGAAAAGTAGATCAACAACTTAACAGAAAACATTGCTCGTGGATTTGTCAAAGGACGGAGCACAACAAATTGTATAATCAATTACTTAGCTAATGACACAGCTAAGTACTCTGTACGTTGATATCGAAGGAGCCTTTGACAAAGCACAAAGGATGGCGATCCTGGACGAGCTTGCATGCATGAGTGTCAAGGGGATACTCATGAAATGGACTGAAGACTACCTCACAAAGAGGAAAGCCAAGGTCGGCTTCAACGGAGCAGTCTAAAAAACAATGAGTATGAAACTCGGGACCCACATAAGGATCTTAAGCCTGCGACTGCAAATACTGAATTTCCGAATTGCAAATACTGAACGCGAATGCAAATACTGAATTTCCGGAAGGAACACAGCAAGTGGGATATGCATATGATGTTATAATACAAGCCCCACCCTTGGGAGAAATAGAACAGTCAATTGAGCTTTTTGGAAGGAAGTTTGTTGAACTCTCTTTCACTCTCTCCACAAACAAAACAAAAGCATATTGTCATTACAAGCGAAGAGAAAATGAAGAACTACAAATTAATGGTGAAACACTTTAGTGGGTTGACCACTATCGGTATCTTGGTGTCACTGTCGGTAAGGTGACTAACAAGGGGAAGCAAGAAGAGCTCAACCAACTCATAGGAACGTACAAACATCGCCTCAGGGCATTGAAAGCTATGACCTGGAATGGTCATGGGGCCTCTATTGCCGTGCTAAAAATGATGTACACAGCCTATGTGCGCTCCGTCATAAACTAAGCCGCACCAGTTTTATGCACCTACTCCCTAAGCGATATGAAAAGGCTTGAAATCATACAAGATGAAGCCCTCGCAATCATTCTTGGAGTCCCAAGAACTGGCAAAACCTCTAATCAACAGGCGGAGTGGTCTCTCCCCAGTGTTAAAAACAGATTCAGGGAACTGAATGCTTAGCATGCAATTAAGATAGCCAAAGACCCCCATTACAATGACATAGCCAAGGAAAAACTGAGTTCTATGCTACTCACAGGGGGAAACAGGAAAACCAAAAAATGGCAACGCCGCTCAGTCTGCTACCTAGAAGATCTTCACGTACTTGAGCAAGCCCGTGAGCTTGCTCAAGCAGGTGAAGCCTGTATGTAAGCCTGTAGAGAGGTTACCTCCCTGGTAGGACGAACCATGTAGGATTATCATCAACGAGATGACAATGAAAAAATCCAAAACGATACCACAAGAAATGAGGCATAAGTATCTTGAGAAAATTTATAAAGAAGCTGCAAATGAATTAGATCAAATCTACACTGATAAGTCATCTAATCCTGCCAATGGCAAAACTGGTGCAGCATACACTGTAATTAGGAACAAGGCCTTTCAAAACATAAGTGAAGAAAAAGAATGTATTGAGAACTATGCTTCTTCAACGCTAGCAGAACTAATTGCCATTGTCATGGCGTTAAGTTTTCTTGAAAGAAACACTAATGGTGCAGTGATCTGCATTGATTCAAAAGCAGCACTACAAAGCCTTAATAAAAATTGGATAGAAAACCTTGCGATAGTTGCTGAAATTAAGAAGAGCTGTGAGGGTACTAACCAATCACGGAAGAGTCGTCAAATTTCTGTGGATTCTCTCCCATGTTGGGATTTTTTTGTGTGGAAATGATCGAGAAGATGTGCTTGCTGCTGAGGATACTGAAGGAGACCAAATTGAATACTTCATCCTTAAGACTCTTCTACAAATTAGAGGTATTATCAGGCATCATCACCGTGACAGGGTGACTGAGGAAAGGAGGACAAAGGCACAAACCAATGAATCTGTACGCTGGTAAAATGCAGTTGCAGCTGGCAATCCTAATCATTGGGCACGAAGAGGAGGTGGCCGCGTGAACGAATTGGTAATAGCAAGAATTTGTCTTGGATACAAATATCCATAGCGATTCGGGATGGAAACAACAGCTGAGCAGCGGAGTTGCAGAATTTGTGGCGAGAGTGACTGACATCGCCTTGACCACTACCAGAGAGAATGTGAACATCTAAGAGACATTATAAATGTGTGTAGCATAGTAAACCGCACATTGTGTGAGTTAGGAAAATACTATCTGTTAAATATATATTTTGTTCTCTAAAGATTTCACCATTTTACACCCCGCAAGGTAGCTTAAGTTTTTAAGGGTTGACAAAGGTTAATCTTGTTTGATACGCTGTTAATTTCAGACAGTTAAACAAGTCCCAGCTGTGACTGGGTACAAGTGACTGGATGAACAACCCAGCCGGTTTTCTTTCTATTGGGGGATGTTGTACAAACTGCTTTGGCTGTGCGGCCACTCACAGGACGAGTGGCGCTGCCCAATAAACTCGCTCCTCGGGACAAAACTAATTGGTCTTAGTATTGCCTGTGTGAAAGCCCGCTCAATCACCAGAACGAAATATCACAAGAACGAGCGATCACCATGATGAATGATTGTCAAGACTAACGATCACCAAGATAACCCATCACCAGGACGAATGATCACTAGGCCTAACGATCACCAGGACTAACGATGACTAGGACTAACAATCACCAGACTGAACGATCACCAGGATGAGCGATCATCAAGATGAACGAACACCAGGATGAACAATCTCCAAGATGAACGATCATCAGGATGATCACCAGGACGAACGATCACCAGGACGAGCGATCACCAGGACGAACGATCACCAGGAAGAACGAACACCAAGACGAACGATCACCAAGATGAACGATAGACAGGACGAATGCTCTTCAAGATGAACGATCACCAGGATGAACGATCACCAGGAAGACCAATCACCAAGATGAACGATTACCAAGATGAACGATCACCAGCACGAACCATCATGAAGATGAAAGATCACCAGGATGAACGATCACCAGGACAAATGATCACCAGGATGAACGATCACCAAGATGAACGATCACCAGGACAAATGATCACCAGGATGAACGATCACCAATATGAACGATCACCAAAACGAACGATCACCAAGATGAACGATCAACAAGACGAACGATCGGTAGGACTAATGATCACCAAGACGAACGATCACCATGATCAACGATCACCCGGACTAACGAGCACCAGGAGAAACGACCACTAGGATTAACGATCACTAGGATGAACTATCACCAGGATGAACGACCACCTTGACGATCACCGCTCATCATAGTCACGATAACAACAGGGACCAGGTTTCAATATGACAGCATAGAGATATTGGAACAATCAGCTTGTTCAGCCCGTCCAAGCAGAAAACTCCCGGCAGATCAGCTTGACATCACACATCTGCAAGATCATGGAGAGAAACCCAAGGAGGGACTCATTCACCATCTTTTAGTGAACAATCTTATACAATCGTCACAACATAGATATGTTAAAAACAGATCCTTCCTTGCAAGTTTGCTAACATTTATGGAAAAGGTAACTAGCTACTCAGACAAAGACCTTCCGAGGGATGTATTATACATGGATTTTGCTAAAGGTCTTAATAAGGTACCTCATGAAAGACTGACTGGTAAGGTAATTACAGGCCCATGGAATAAAGGGTAAAACATTAAAATGAACAAAACAATGGTTGAAGGAAAGAAAACGAAGGTTCGTGCTAAATGGAAGTGTATCTGAATGGCGAGGTGTGATAAGTGGGGTGTCACAAGGTCCATTTTGGAACCTACCCTTTTTGTCATAAACATCAATGACACTACCAGGCGTAGTGGTAAGACATTCACCTGGTGTTTCGCAAGTGCTTTGGCCTGGGTTCATATCCTGGCCGGGTAGGATTTACTGGGCACCAATCCTTAACTCTTCTGTTTACTTTTGTTATGGCCAGCTTGAGCCAGTAAATGGGTTCTTTCTGTTTACGAATCTTATAACTTCTTCTTTTATGATCCTACCCAAAGTCAATGGTAAGTTCTCAAGAACTGGCAGTAGCAAGTAACAGTGTGAGGAATAAAGGGGGGGGGGGTTAAACAAGACCCAATTACACAATCACCAATATATTATCACTTTCATTGACACCTTCACCAATATATATTTTATATCTAAGTATTACTACACATATTTACACTGTGTCGCTCTCACCCAGGACACTCAATAGATCTGCAATGTTCATCAAGTCCCAGTGTGTCCAGTATCTTCATATATACGTTGTCCATGCTCAAAGGTAATCACCGGTGAGTTCACTTTCAACATGGGCCAGTCCACACATTGTATCGTCATAATGTCCCAATACCACACATCTGCTCTCCAGAAACACACTGGCAAAGGGTTTCAGCAACAAGCTGACAGGGGGTCTGAAATAATCACGTACAGGGGTAGCCAACACACTGGCAGAAGTCTCTAACTACACACAGGCAACACTTCTCAACAGACGAACACTACTGTCATCTCGTAACTCCTAGGGAGCCGGTTGGCCGAGCGGACAGCACGCTGGACTTGTGATCCTCTGGTCCCGAGTTCGATCCCGGGCGCCGGCGAGAAACAATGGGCAGAGTTTCTTTCACCCTATGCTCCTGTTACCTAGCAGTAAAATAGGTACTTGGGTGTTAGTCAGCTGTCACGGGCTGCTTCCTGGGGGTGGAGGCCTGGTCGAGGACCGGGCCGCGGGGACACTAAAGCCCCAAAATCATCTCAAGATAACCTCAAGATAACCTCTTGGTCAAATCCCAGGTACGTCAGTCCATACAATGCTGCATAAATCCGGCAACCAAAACACTGCTACTACCGACGGCAGCCACTTTGTCCTCTAACAGGACCAAGTCAGAAGTTCTGAACTGCCCAAGGTGAACTGCCCTCCTCAACGCAACTGCCTCCACACGTCACTTCTGTGAACATAAACATTATTAGCTAGACAGACAGTATACTGGGTGGCTTTAGGATAACACCCTTCCACCGGAGAACTGAAATTATAATTGCTTGCACAACTTAGATGGCCTTGATATTGTTACAACACCTGCTAGAGGTCATCATCATCGATCTCACCTCCTAACTGAGGTATGAAACAGGAGCCTTTCACCGATGCCACACCAATGCCAACAGACGGTATTGTCTGCATCTCACCTAATACCTTAGAGATGGAGTGCAGGTCTATAGATGGCGCTGAATCGCCACTCCACACTCCAAAATGGTGCTGATACCGTAACAAACTCTGTTTACCCAACATTGAAATGGGTACCTGGTTGTTAACAATTAGGAGGGTCGTATTCTGGGGAATATTTGAATTAAGGACTTGCCCGAAACGCTATGTGTGCTAGTGGCTGTACAAGAATGTAAGAACTCCTGTATAAATAAATATTAAAAATAAATAAATAAGACGAGAATATTACAATCCACATCAATAAANTTGCAACAAACTGGAAAACGTTATGCTCACCTTTGCACTATGGGTCCATTAAAAAGAAATGGGAAACTTGGAAACATGTCCGATATAAAAGCAGAGAAATTGATGTAACGATGACCAGATTAAGGCTGGGACATACCAAACTAGCAGCACACAGCTCTAAGTACAGAACAGACATCAATGAACTCTGTACTCACTGTCAGCTGCCTGAAACAGTCGAACACTATCTCATGCACTGCTTCCGACATCATAGTGCCAGAGTAAATTTCAAACAAGTCTTTATCGCACTTAAAATACCCTTCACCATCGAGCACATATTAGGAGGTGGTGACCACTCGTTACAAGAAAAATACCAAATAGTCAAAGCACTGGCTAAATATCTGCAGTCGACCAACAAATTGGGACACATCTGACCCGTGCCACATTTATACCTGGCGCCACGAACAGCTAAACACAGAAAACAACTGCCTCGTCGCAGCACCAAGGATAAGCTGACGCCATAAACACAACACACCGCCCTACGGTGCGGCAAGTCTCCCTACAACACACACCTCTGTTTTAATCACCGTTCCTCTATCTACAGCACAACGTAACAAACACCTTGGTAGCTCCGATCATCCTCAACATAAACGCGTCCACCAACATCAGTACTGGTGCAGTCATCAGGAGGACAAACCCTTCATGCAAACTGCACCTACTATCAAGAAGAAGAAGAATCTCTATCTTTTTAATCAATCTTTCATGAGGTACTGTATCAAAAGCTTTACTAAAGTCAAGATACACAACATCACAAACCTTTCCATTATCATCTGCCTCAAATGAGTTGTAGATTTGTGGAGCCAATTACCACAAAACAGAATAGAAGTAGGATCCCTTGATTGTTTCAAGCGTAGGTTAGACATACATATGAATGAGTTTGGGTGGCTATAAATAGGAGCTGTCTGGTATGGGCCAATAAGTATTATGCAGTTTCCTTGATTTTTTTGTCCTTATGTTCTTAATTATAGACCGGTATCATTGACAAGTGTAGTTGTCAAAATATTGGAAAAAAAAATAAGTGGGTAGAACACCTGGAGAGAAATGATATAATATCAGACAGACAGTATGGTTTTCGATATGGAAGATCCTGTGTATCGAATTTATTCAGTTTCTATGATCGAGCAACAGTGATATTACAGGAAAGAGATTTTACCAGTCTCCGTGGGGTGTGTGGGAGCGTTATATGGTTAGCTACGGGGATGTGATCAATCATGCATTTTTTCTATGGTGCTAATCCATGTATTTAACTTGGCGTTTATGCATGATGTTTCCTTTCCATTAAAATCTGTGACACTGATTTCCTGTGCACTGCTTTTGAACGATTCCCAGTCAGTTTTAGCATATTGAAGTCTTGGTGGTGAGGGTTTCTGAATGGGGTTAGTTTATAGTGTCATTATTATTGGTAGGTGGTCGCTTGTGCTCACAGGGCCCCTTTCTATGCGGGTGTTTCTTCTTCTTCTTCTCGAGAATAGGTGCAGTTTGCATGAAGGGTTTACCCTCCCGATGACTGCACCAGGACAAATGTAGAGAGACGCGTTGACGTTAAGGAGGAGAAGCAAGTCAAAAGTGTTAGATGTGACGGGACATAGAGAGAGGAGTGGCGACGAAAACAGAGGTGGACATTAGAGGGAGACTCCCCACACCGGAGGGCGGGGTGACGAGGTCAAGGCAGCAGCTGATCAGACATTAACTAATACTTCTCCGGGAACTTGTATATCGGAAAGCGCAAGCAGTACGCCTCCCAAACCACCCACGTGTCATCGGGCACCTGGCCACCAGGCGGCGGCATCGGCTGAGACATCTTATTCGGCACCCGATACACAAACTCCTTCTCCCGCGACACCCAGACAGTGGATGAGCACCACGGGATCGGAAGCACACGGGCATCCCGATAAAGGCCCAATACCAGACCCCCACAGGGCACGACCCCAGCAGTAGGGACTAGGCGACCCCCAGACCGGGGCAATGAAGGAGGGGGGAACCGCAGGGGATGCAGGCACGGCATCGACCCCACCACAGGGCACAGGAGCCGAGGCCCCCCAGCGCACATCTTTCCGCAACATCACGACGAGGTTCCGATCATCAGGGGCAACACTCTACTGTGGATATCCAACAGCAGGCGACGCAGGAGGGGGGGGGCACAGGTAGCCACCTCTGAGCCCCTCACAGCACCGTCATGCTCGGCGGGGGCGCCAGATCTCCATACTCCCCCACCTCCTCCCAAGCCACACCACGAAGGGGAGACACACTCCGAGCCTGCCGCGAACGCTTCGAGACAGGCCGCACCACACCACTCCCAGCAGGCCCTGCCGCAGGCACAGCCACCATCTTCACATCCACACAGGCCACACCAGCACCGTCCGAAGAGTCCACAGAGGCCACATCCCCCACACTGTCTATATCATCCAGGGAAACAGCCTCAGAACACTGATGCGCACGCTTCTGCAAAGGGATGGAAAGAGCAGAACTACAGTTGTCAACACACACAGACACAGCAGGCACCTCACCTTGCCGAAGCACCCTCTCCAAAACAGCAGAACCCGCGTCCCCGGGAGCCGGTATCACATCCACAGGCGGGGGCGGGACATGGACCTCCACCGGGACACCCTTCACTACACGCAGCGCAGGCGACCGCCCGACACCCACACACACCGGCTCAACAACCCCAGGGGCCACAGCAGTCACCTGACGAGTCGCACGGGCCGGAGAACTCGCCTCAATAGGCAGAGCAGCAGACAGGCAATCAGACGCCTCAGACACAGCACCCACACCGTCCTCAGAACCGTCCGAACGCAACAGGGGCAGAAAATCCTCCGCACGAAGAACATGCATCCCACCAGTTGCTCCCACGTCGCACGCCGTAGCCAGATGACCCTCGTGACCACACCGATAACAGGTGCGCGGTTAACCCCAGTACATGCAGTGGAGCGTGTAACCCAACACGGACATCGACGACGAGACACTACACCTCAGCGACATCATCAGGGTGCGGGAGCCGTCAAGCATACCAACACAGTGCCCGGCAACGACCTTGTTCCAATGAATACTTAACACTGTCCCAAATCGTTCAAAACAGGAGGTTAAAAAGTCGTCCTGCAATTCAAAGGGGGCACCATGAACCGTCACAGACGTCAAGGTAACACTGAGATTCACCACCTTAACGGAGCCAGCAGTATCAGGGAGAGGGTAAACACGCCCCTCACAACGCTCGAGAAACGCCTGAAAGGCAGCCTGGAGGCGTAACTTGACCACAGCACGGTGGCCCTGAAGCAGCTGGATGCCCACCAGGTCAGACAGCTGCACATGCAGCACGTCCACCAGGGTGACACCAGCCAACGAAATTTACGGTCCACCGGCACCGTAAATGCCAGACCAGCCAACAACGTCCTCTTCACTGGGGGGCGAGAAGTCTCCATGGCTAAGACAAACGTCACCCTGTCAGTGGCAAACCACCACCAGCAGGGCAAACAAGCAATCACCCAACGTAAACACTAGCCAGGAGCGGAGAGACCTCAGGAACGTCCGACCTGGCCGGCGGTCACCACGCAACTCCTGCGGGTGTTTAGGAAGTGGTGGTTGTTTGATAGTATTATGTCTGGTTTACCACTGTGTCCTTGACTGACGTAAGTTGGGAAGTCTGGGCCCAGGTGGGTTAGATTTCCGTTCCTTATCATATTGTGGATGGCTTCTCCTGCTTTGTTGTTCCTTCCACGTCCCAGTGTTCTGTGCTTGGCGTTCAGATCACCCAGAAAGTAGGCAGGTCTGTTCCTTCTGGTGAGTTTCATGATGTCGGCAAGGGGAAGGTAAGGACGTCTTGGTGGTTGGTAACATGTTTCTATGAAGATTATACCTTTCGTAGTTTGGAGTTCAATTGCCAGGAAGTTTTCCTGAAAGTTATCTAGAATTTTGTGTGGAATATTTCTTTTTACGGCAATTGCCACTCCAAAGCCTGGTCAGCTTTGTTGACCTGGTAAATTTTGTAATTGAAGATCTTGATCTTCTCACCATTCTTTTTTCCATGGCTGTTAAAGAGTATTATATCAGGGGTCTATTTCTCTGTACAAGTTGCTCAGTTCCAATGCTCTGTGCGGAGTCCAGCATAGAACATTGTGTTGAATTATTGTTAATGACTGGATGGCTATGTTGAATCTCATGGGTCTCTTCCACCTTGTGGATTGTTTGGGATCGGTCCATAACCATTGCGTATTGCGTTAAAGTCCTCGCCGCTTATCTGTTGAAGGGTTATGGGGTTTTGGTTTTGGTTAAAAGTATATGATATTATCTGTTCGTACACGTCACTCGTAGTGACATCGGGAATGTTGTGTTGGAATTTTATGTGCTGAGTTTTTATTTGCTCTCGGAGGGTCTTGAGGGTAACCGTTTGGGTTGCTTTTCTTGAGAAGAAATTGATTGTGTTTGGGGCCTCTACTGAGGTTTGTGTGACTGGGTTTGAGTGTGCAACATTTTCTGTGGGTGTGCGGGAGGCAGTGAGAGCCATTGCGAGTCCCTGGTCCTGTGGTACTTGTATGTTTTGTTGTTTATGTGTGGGCCCTCTCCAGAGGTCCTGAGTGGTAGTTGCTGGTGTTGTTTCATCTTCCTCTGGCTTGTTGGTGGTTGCTGGGGTCGTGGGTGCTGGCACTTGTTGGGAGTTAGTCACAGTTGGGGTAGTGCTGACTACATTGCTGTCCACCAGGGCTTTTATGATTTTAGTGGAGGAGGGAGTGTCTGGGAATTCCATCAATGGGAGACCATTCCTCTTGTACATTTCTTTAATTACAGATCCAAATGACCCTGGGTTTGCTATGTTTTCTAAATGAGCAAAGATCATACTGCTTAGGATCTTTGTGGGTAGGTCCCCATTTACCTGTGAGGTCATGTTTGTTGGAGTGTGTGGGGTGGTGTTTGCTGGATTATGCGATACCTTGTTTGACCAAGTATTGGTGGTAATTATACCTGCATAAGTATTATTGACCATTTCTGTCTTTTTTGCTGAGGCATAGGCCCTTTTTTGTTTTAGGATGTCCTTCCTAATGGGACATATTATGCCAGCGTGCGGTGGGGACCCTCACAGTTGAGACATTTGGTGTTTGATTTATTCATGCAGTCTCTGTATGTGTGTCCCTGCCCGGCACATTCTGAACATACTTTGCCCGTTTGTTTGCACTCTGCTGCTGTGTGATCATATTTATAGCATGTCCAACAAGGGGTAATGTTATAGTATTCTGCTCAATGTTGTAGTTGTCTGTGCTAAGATGGTAGTAGTTGCAGTGCATACCTTGGCTGAGGGCTTTCTGTGCCATGGAGATTTCTTCAAACCGTATTTTCATCATGGTAGGCAATCCCCACATGAGGATTACCTCTTCTACCTTGGCCCACTCATTCCTCTGTTCTATATCATATTTAATATTTTCAGGGGTGTCGTCAGTAATTCCTTCATCAAGTCACTTCAAGATTATTGTCTTCCTGTCCTGCAGCTCAGGGGGAATAATAACCTGGAAACGTTTATCCCTCAACATACGTATGTTTTCTCCCTTGATGATTGTATCAACATCTTCATCCTGGTAGCATAGTGCTATGAATGAGGAGTTCTTTGTGGGTATTAGTCTAGAAAATCTTACTTTGAGAGTGGATAACAGATTTGCTTGTTCCTTCTGTTTCTCATAGCCTGTCCCCCCCCACCCCCGCAGAGGGGCGGATTTTTACCCGGTGTCCTCTCATTGTCTCAGTTCCTGTTCATTTTATCTTGTTTAGTTGCTCTTCTCTTCAATTCCCTTCCAAAGAATAAGTTCTAAGCCGAGGGCTATGCACTCCGTCCTTCCACTTGGTTGGTTGGGACTCGCAGAGGGTAGCCCTCAGTGACTTATTCTCCTATGTCCTATGTGTGGACAGAATGTCCCCTAAGACAGCCTAACCCTGCTACAAGGGTGAACAGATGGCCAGATCAAGTGGTCCCGCAGATTTTACAGGTAACTGCATGGGCCACTGGACGGTTCCACTTGACCTGTTGAAATGGCAAAATGAGAAGGGTAAGAGAAAGTGGGGAAAATAGATCTTACAACTAGGAGTGTACAGTTGCTCTGTACAAAGCTGGCATCATCGTATGTTGGCGGCTATGTCACCCTCCTGTCAGGGAAGGGGTAGGGGAGACCGTTGGGTCAGTGCCCTGACCGCAAGAGTCAGGGCCTGTAGGGGTCAGGGTACAGACCCACCACTCTCCTTGCTTGTTGCTGTCTTTAGGTTCTTGCTAGAGAGTCTTCCATTGGGTTCCAAGTACTCTGTGCAGGTAATGCTGTGTTGTTATCAGCAATGCACCAAACACTACTGTTTGGTAGGTTTCCCCTAAGGGAGCGGTAGGCAACCGCCTCCAAGCCACAGGCACCTAGGCCAGGTGGTCTCCCAAGGTATTAGTTCACTCTACAGTTTCTTTGATACTAGTGACTTATGCAATAGTGTCGGAACACTCAGCAGCACAATAATAATGTGAGAATACCGCCCCGGCGATCACAGCACAAGGTTGGGGACCAGGGAATCCCTAGAGGAGAGAGGAGGCGTGCACATCCTCTCAGCCCAAGGCCTGGCCCTCAAGTGATCCCCAGCCTCCCATTCTCCAACACTCTCCAAAGCCTCCCCCCAACTCACCCCCCCAAACCTCCCCTCTCACCCACCCTTTCCAAGTCTCCCCCTCTCACCCACCCTTCCCATGCCTCCCCCACCTCCCCAAGCCCTCTTTTTTCCTCTACCCCCAATGCCCTCCCTCCTACACCACCCACCCCGTACCAGATCCTCCCAGCCCCCACACACCCCAGATCCTCCCAGCCCCCACACACCCCAGATCCTACAGGTCCCCCTTCATAGACCTTCCCATCCCGGTCCCTCCATGTTTCCCTGCTTCAGGGACCAATCCTGGAGTATATAAGGAGAAATTCCAGAGATAAGAGAGGGAATAGTTAACTAGGAACCACTGGAAGAGTTTGAGATTAGCAGTGGGGAAGTAAGGAAGCTTTTACTAGTGTTGGATGTGACAAAGGCTATAGGCTCAGATGGAATCTCCCCTTGGATACTAAAGGTAAGAGCAGAAGCACTGTGCTTGCCACTCTCTATAGTGTATAACAAATCACTGGCAATAGGGGAACTGCCAAGAATGTGGAAAGCGGCTAATGTATTCCCGATATACAAGAAGGGAGAGAGGCAGGAGGCACTAAACCCTGTGTAAGGAATCATTCAGAATCTTGTACACCATATATGTAAGACCAATCCTGGAGTATGTGGCCCCAGCATGGAGCGCGTACCTTGTCAAGCACAAGACGAAGCTGGAAGCAGTTCAGAGGTATGCCACTAGACTAGTCCCAGAATTAAGAGGTATGAGTTACGAGGAAAGGCTGCCGGAAATGCACCTCACGACACTGGAAGACAAAAGATTAAGGGGAGACATGATCACTACTTAATCCTCAGGGAAATTGACAGGGTAGATAAGGATAAACTGTGTAACACTAGTGGTACGCGAACTGGGGAGGGGGCACAGGT
>WNGS01167104.1:9313618-9332853 GCA_020271785.1 Procambarus virginalis | reverse complement strand
GAGAGCCTTTGACACAATACCACATAAGAGACTGATGCACAAACTGGAGATGCAGGCAGGAGTGAAAGGGAAAGGTACTCCACTGGATAAGGGAGAACTTAAGCAAGAGAAGACAGCGAGTCACTGTGAGGGGTGAAGACTCGGAGTGACGAGGCGTCTTCAGTGGAGTCCCTCAGGGATCAGTTCTTTGACCTATACTGTTCCAGATATATGTAAATGATCTCCCAGAGAGAATAGACTCGTTCCTCTCAATGTTTGAGGATCATGCAAAAATTATGAGGTGGATTAAAACGGAGGAAGATAGTATGAGGCTACAAGATGACCTAAACAAACTGAATGAATGGTCCAACAACTGGCTACTAAAGTTCAATCCAAGTAAATGTAAGGTAATGAAACAAGTAGGAATAAATAGGAGGCCAGACACTGGATACAGAATGTGAGATGAAGTTCTTCACGAAACGAATAGATGTAGGAGTTTATATCACGCCAAACCTGTCTCCTGAAGCCCACATGAAAAGAATAACATCGGCGGCGTATGCGAGGCTGGCTAACATCAGAACTGCCTTCAAAAACCTGTGTAAGGAATTTTTCAGAATCTTGTATGCCACGTATGTAAGGCCAATCCTGGACTATGCGGCCCCAGCATGGAGCCCGTACTTGTATAGCACAAGACGAATTGGAAAAAGAATTTGAAAAAGTCCCAAGAACTAAGAGTCATGAGTTACGAGGAAATGCTGAGAGAACTGCACCTCACGTCGCTGGAAGGCAGAGGAGCTCGGGGAAACATGATCACGACATACAAGATTCTCAAGTGAATTGAGAGAACAGACAAGGATGGATTATTTTAACAAGGGTGGTATACGCCCCAGGGGACACAGGTGGAAGCTGTACCCAAATGAGCCATAGAAACTTAGAAAAAACTTTTTCAGTGTCAGAGTTGCTAGTAAATGGAATGCACTTGGATGAGATGTGGTGAAGGCTGACTCCATACAAAGTTTCAAGTATTGATATGATGGAGCCCAAAAGGGTCAGGAATCTGTACACCTGTTGATTGACGGTTGAGAGGCGGGACCATAGAGCCAAAGCTCAACCCCCGCAAGCACAACTAGGTGAGTACAACAAGGTTATTACACACACACGCACACACGGTGGGCTGAAAGATCAGATCTCAAACCCCCACATGCACAACTAGGTGAACTAGGTGAATATATACACTCACACACTGATTACTTAATTACTCGTCTAACCCTCTCCTCTCGCAAACGATGGTAAATCAGTTACTTAATATTCATATCAGCTTAACCCTTAAATCGGTAAAGGGATTTCACACATTCACAGACGAATTGAAGACTAGCTCACAGATTAACAACTTTACTCACATACTAACAGACAAACACCAAATAGCAGAATTCAACACATTTCCGACTAGTGCTGCCAAACGCCCATTTCATGTATTTAATTCAAAATGTTGAAAGCAGTTTTTATGCTCAAAAACATTGCCTCTCCTTTACATCAATGACTGAGACGTAAAATGGTAATTTCTGGAAGGGCAGTGAGCAGGGAGGCTGGTAAACTGAGGCACCATCAAACATGTGTGAACCGGACCCAATATTGCCAGTCCTTACGCCTGTGTATTGACACCTCTCTTCTCTTGTTTCTTGTAACCCTTCAGTAAGAGTTGGCCCTCTCACTCTATCCCACCCTCGACCTCTCTCACTCTCACCTTCATCCCATCCTACTCGTCCTCTCAGCCACCCTCTCAATCTTTCGGCAACCTCCACCCTTCTCGCTTCCACCTTCCTCACCTCCCTACTCCCTATTACTCTCTCTCTCCCACACCTTCCCTGACCCTCTCTCACTCCATCACTCCATCAGCCATCCTTCTCTTTGCTATCTTTCCCTTCTATCTTAGTCCCACACCCTTCTCTATCTCTCTTCCTCTCTCTCTCTCTCTCTCTCTCTCTCTCTCTCTCTCTCTCTCTCTCTCTCTCTCTCTCTCTCTCTCTCTCTCTCTCTCTCTCTCTCTCTCTCTCTCTCCTATTTAACTACGACAAAGGTTCATAAGGGCTGTCAAATGGTGTGCCTAGTGAAACTGCAAGCAAGAGCTGTTATTCTACCTCAGCTCATCTGAAGCCTGCTCCTAGAAACTTATTTATTTTATGACCATGTACTATGAAACAGTCACATAGGAATCATAAACAAACTGTCATATGAGGAACCTGGTGAAAATGCAAGCAAGAGCTGTAATCCTACCTCAGCTAAGTTGAAACCTACTTCTAGTGGCCCATTTATTTAATGAGCCTGTTTATATGCATCAGTTGGAAAAACCTTAATTCATTAACAACAATACGTAAAGATCATATAAGGAACAAGATGAGCCTGTAGCCAACTGTGTGACAGAGCCTTCATGTGATCAGCTGACCTGATCTCCGGTGAATCAACCTGTTGAGCGAACAAGTTCCAGATGTGAGTCAGCCTTGGAGTAAATGATCGCTAAGGAGTGATGTTCTTGAAAAAGGCACTTCCAGCATGAGACTATTGAAGGTTGAGAGCATAATGCTACGGGTGGCAACTACTGGTATTCCACGGAGTTGGGCCAGGTGCAGAACTTTGAGGATGATGACCTTGTACATAATACTAAGACTACCAACGTCTTGACGGTGTTGCAGGCTCTGATATTCAGGCCATTCCCATCAGACTTGGTCATGACTAGAGATGAGTCTTCTTACCCTTTACTTCACTTTGTCCAACAATCTGATGAATGATGGGGGGGGGGGCAGGCGATCCTGGAAAGCGGTGCATACTTTAAATGAGAGCGAACTTGTTCTTCATATAGGGTTTAGTAGCCCTTGCTGTCAAGGTGTGAGATGTGCCGTAGGGCAGTAAGTTTCCTGGCTGCCTTTTGAGCTAGGTTAAGCACATGGCCCTACATTGTCACTGAAGAGTTGATCTCCATGCCCAAGATTTCAATTTCATCTGTGAACTCTAGGGTTTTGCCACCTATTTACAAGACTGTCCGATTTGCCTTGTGCAGTCTAGTTATCAACATTGCTTGTGTCTTCTCAGCCGCAAATGTGATGTGCCATCTTCTACCTAAGGTAGAAATCGCTTTAAGTTGGTGATTGATGATTCTTGCAGTAGTTGGTATTTCTTTCTTTCTGTATGTAAAGGTTAGATTACAGTCATCAGCATAGCCTTGAGCTTCAGGAATGGGATGAAGTAGATCGTTGAAATAAGTACTCCACAGCTGAGGGACAAGCTCGCTTCGCTGTGGAATGCTCCCACCAATTGAGTGGCTTTCGGATTCTGCTCCATTGAGGACTACCCTTGGAGTCCGTTCTTGAAGGTGGTCTTTTATTAATTCTAGGAAGGAACCTGAGATGCCTAGTTTTTGAAGCTTCTTTACTAATTCAGAGTGCCAGATCCGATCAAAGGCTTACTATGTCTAGAGCAACAACATAGCTGATTTTGGACTCATCCAATGACTAATGCCACTTAGTGGAGAAATTTAGCTAGAGATCAGCAGCAGCAGATCGGCCTTTTCAATAACCATACTGTCGATCACATATTAGCCGATGATGTTACAAAAATTATATAATTTGCTGAGCGATTAATGATTCTAGGATTTTACCAGTAATGGAGGAGAGTGACATGGTCAGTAGTTACCAATTAATGAGCGGCTCTTTTTTTTCTGTACTGGAACAACATCTGTCTTCTTCCATAAGGAGAGCCAAATTCCTTGAACTAGGCAGAGTTGTCAGAGGCATGCGAGAGGTGGAGCCAACAGTTCAGCACAGCTGTGTAGTAGTCGTGGACTGACCTTATCTGGCCCCACAGCTTTGCTTGTGTCTAGCGTTTTAGGAGATGGAGAACATCAGCCTGCTGTATAACCACTTTAGTCATCCTAGTCATAGTGCTTGGGATCAGATGTGGAGACTGACGTTCAGGACCAGGGACTTGCATCTTGGCAGCAAAGTGGTTTGCCAGTAGATCAGCCTTTTCCTGATTGCTGGTTGCAACAGTTCCACCCTCTCTGTTTAGAGGCAGGATTGTGTCTTCAGATGAGTATCCCTGCCGATCCTTCACCAGGGATCGGCAGGATCCGTCACCAACCCTTCCAGATGCAAGTTTTCTTCGAGTTTCTTTTTCCCATCAGGATATAGTCCACTTTTGAACTTCTTTCATTATTCGACAAGGTTATCTATGAATGTTTCTGTTATGAGTCGAGGGATGCCGTTTAAATCTCCTCCAGGCCTTGTTTGTGGCCTCATCTGCCATCTGGCAGCAATACTCAAACCAAGGCTGAATAGTGGTCTTAGTCTCATACTGCCGGTGAGGAATATGCCTATATTGGAGGTCAAGTATACGACTGGAGAAAGCATTTGCTTGATTGTTCACGCCCCCCTGAAGCAAGGCATTCCAATCAATTGCTTCAAGCTCTGAGCGGAGAACTGGCCAATTCCCTTTGTCCCAAAGTAAGGTAGTTCAAACAGATTGTTTCCTCGATCTGTCGGGATAGCAAGTGTAGCAAAGACAGCCTGGTGATCTCAAAAACCAACATATCCCAGAGGTCTGCCGTGAACAATATTTACAGGAAGGTCAGTTACGACAAGATCGAGGGACGAGCCTGATGTGTGGGTGGGAAAGCTCACAAATTTTTCGAGGTTGAAGACTGCTAAGAATTCATCAAAATTCCTCTGTATAAGATACTGGTTGAGGTCACCAACACTTATAATGTGCTAACAGTTGTGCTGCATTAGCAGGGAGTCTAGGTTGTCCATCTGGAAGTTTAGTGAGGAAGCACCCTGCCATTGAGGTGTGTACATTGCACATAAGAAGATTGAGGTACCTGGATTTATGCAAATTTTGAAGAACATAATTTCTAGATAACCAGGGATGGCCACGTCAATGGGTTGGGCATGCACAGATTTGCTGGTGCACACTGCAACACTCCCTCCTTGACCCTGCCTGTCTCGGCACATCCATGATGTATAACCAGTAATTATAGCAAAGTTCTCATGAGTCCTGTCATCTAGAAATGTTTCTAACGCAACAATCGCATCAGGAAGATGAATGTTCACAAAACTGTGTATGAGATCGCGAACATTGGTAATGAAGCCCCTGATGTTGGCAGACAGCATACTGATTGATTGACTCCTCATGTCTGTGTGTTGCTTGAGATGGCAACTGTGTATGGTGGCAGACCTCGTAGCTGGGGGTGTGTAGTGCGGTGAGTAAGGCACAGCACCACTTGCAGAACTTGGGTATGGATAGTAAGGGTGCTGACGAGTAAGAGTGTATACCAAGTCTGAGTATTTCTTTAATTGATCCAAGATAAGGTCTCTAAACATTTGTTCCTGTCTGTCCAGTTTCCTTTTGGTTCGACATGAGTCCTCTTGATGACCTCTTCGGTGGCAGTAATTGCACCAGAGATCACTCCAACAGGTTGCAACCATATGCCTTTGGCTATTGCATTTAGAACAGGGCCTTATTTTGAGCTGGTAAGTTGACTTGTAGAGCTAAGCAGCCTACTTAAGAGTTGAGACCGGTGCTGAGTGTGCTGCTGGTGTTGACGTTGTTCAGGGCCTTGCTGAGGTTGGTGTTGCAGTGCCTGGTTATGGTTATGTTGTGGTTGAGGGTGTGGAGGCCGAAAACGCTGGTTAGGGCGGTTTTCGGCCCACTCCCTCTAAACCTACTACGGCTGGTTGAGTTTTGAGTCTTGAGTTGAGTTGAGTTGAGTCTTGATTGACAGCTGTAGATGTAGGTACCTGTGTGTCTGAATTGGCAGGAGTGGAAGTAACACAGGGTGTAATATTTGAACTGCTGTATGTTTCCTCAGCTGGTGTGACAGAAGGTGTTGGCTGCAACAAATATGTGTCTGGAAGACCTGCAAAAGAATTTGCAGAGTCGGAGTTGTGGGTCGAGGCTCCCTGTGAGGCATTATGCTGGATAGATTCCCCACCAAGCTTTAGCCGCGGAGTTGCTAACAATGTGATCACCAGTGACTGTCAACGTCGGCGCTGTGTTCAGAGCAGCTTGAATCTTTTGTTGAAACTGTGTTCTGATTTTCATTCAATGCCTTGAAAGAGTCAATGAGCCCCAGAATGTCAATCAGAGCCGCATTGTGTTGGAGAAACTTCTGGGAGAGTTTGTAAAACTGAACAAAAGCAGCCTGTTGATCACTAGATGGGGCTGCTAGGTAGGAATTAGCAAGGTCTTGCTGCGTGCAGAGTCAGATTCTGTATCGTCCTCCACAGGATCAGCCATCCCCCGTTGAGTCCTGAGATCTTGCACTTGAGTACAGCAGAAGTCAGTGTCTGTCTTGCACTGTGTATGACAAATGTTAAGACTATTATCCTCCTTGCACTGAACAAACTCTCTATATCTTGTTTGTGTACCACAAACACAACATTAAAAACTGTGGAGGACATCCCGAGACAGCTCTAGCTTTCAAGATCTTAATAATATGGAGCGACATAACTACCCCAGAAAAAGACACTCTAGGCAAGCACAGTCAGGTACCACACCCGACAGAGAGGCCAGTCAGCTGACCTGACCTGTGAGACGCAGTGGCGGGGAAGGGGGGGGGAGGATGGGTGTGGCGGCCGGAGTGTGTTCCCAAGAGGTCTGCCCACGCCACGCACTACCCAGTTCACACTCCACACACACAAGACAAAATCACTCAAATCACGAAGGGAACACAGCCGACGCTGTTGGCGACAATCCATAACGATCACCAAGTATTCACACACGTCACACGCAAAGCACACACTCCAACTAGCTACTAAACACCACAAATTTTCAAGTTAGGAAATTTAGATTTCATACTACTCTTTGTTTCCTTTGGTAGAGTCATGCCCTAATCCAACTTAATATAGCACCCTCCAATAGCGTGAATCTCTATCATAGCCTCAGTCTTTGCCTCAACAATGAAAAATTGCTACCCAAATACCACAGAGATTTACACAGATGGGTCTCACATCATCATGAACAACGTACCCTCGGTCACTTGCGCTGTATGGATACTGGAATACCATCTCGAGCAGGGATGGCGGTTACCAAACCAACTATCTATTTTCACAGCGGAATTATATGCCTTGTATCAAGCTCTCCAAATCATCACAACATTACCAGTTGGGATATATACAATCTGCAGTGACTCCAAGAGCGCGATTCAAGCAATTACGTACTCTTCGAAAACATGCAAGGAGATTGTCTACCCATGCCTTCAACTTCTTCGCAAACATCAATTGAACTTTTATGACACCTCTATCCAATGGGTCCCAGCACACTGTGGTATTCTCCATAATGAACTTGTAGACCAACTAGCCAAAGCGATGCACAACACGCCTCACCTTACCCATCATCTAATTCCCCATGTTGCACGTAAAGGAGCCTTCAAAGATACCATCTCCCAGGATTTTGCAACAAACTGGAAAACGTTATGCTCACCTTTGCACTATGGGTCCATTAAAAAGAAATGGGAAACTTGGAAACATGTCCGATATAAAAGCAGAGAAATTGATGTAACGATGACCAGATTAAGGCTGGGACATACCAAACTAGCAGCACACAGCTCTAAGTACAGAACAGACATCAATGAACTCTGTACTCACTGTCAGCTGCCTGAAACAGTCGAACACTATCTCATGCACTGCTTCCGACATCATAGTGCCAGAGTAAATTTCAAACAAGTCTTTATCGCACTTAAAATACCCTTCACCATCGAGCACATATTAGGAGGTGGTGACCACTCGTTACAAGAAAAATACCAAATAGTCAAAGCACTGGCTAAATATCTGCAGTCGACCAACAAATTGGGACACATCTGACCCGTGCCACATTTATACCTGGCGCCACGAACAGCTAAACACAGAAAACAACTGCCTCGTCGCAGCACCAAGGATAAGCTGACGCCATAAACACAACACACCGCCCTACGGTGCGGCAAGTCTCCCTACAACACACACCTCTGTTTTAATCACCGTTCCTCTATCTACAGCACAACGTAACAAACACCTTGGTAGCTCCGATCATCCTCAACATAAACGCGTCCACCAACATCAGTACTGGTGCAGTCATCAGGAGGACAAACCCTTCATGCAAACTGCACCTACTATCAAGAAGAAGAAGAATCTCTATCTTTTTAATCAATCTTTCATGAGGTACTGTATCAAAAGCTTTACTAAAGTCAAGATACACAACATCACAAACCTTTCCATTATCATCTGCCTCAAATGAGTTGTAGATTTGTGGAGCCAATTACCACAAAACAGAATAGAAGTAGGATCCCTTGATTGTTTCAAGCGTAGGTTAGACATACATATGAATGAGTTTGGGTGGCTATAAATAGGAGCTGTCTGGTATGGGCCAATAAGTATTATGCAGTTTCCTTGATTTTTTTGTCCTTATGTTCTTAATTATAGACCGGTATCATTGACAAGTGTAATTGTCAAAATATTGGAAAAAAAATAAGTGGGTAGAACACCTGGAGAGAAATGATATAATATCAGACAGACAGTATGGTTTTCGATATGGAAGATCCTGTGTATCGAATTTATTCAGTTTCTATGATCGAGCAACAGTGATATTACAGGAAAGAGATTTTACCAGTCTCCGTGGGGTGTGTGGGAGCGTTATATGGTTAGCTACGGGGATGTGATCAATCATGCATTTTTTCTATGGTGCTAATCCATGTATTTAACTTGGCGTTTATGCATGATGTTTCCTTTCATTAAAATCTGTGACACTGATTTCCTGTGCACTGCTTTTGAACGATTCCCAGTCAGTTTTAGCATATTGAAGTCTTGGTGGTGAGGGTTTCTGAATGGGGTTAGTTTATAGTGTCATTATTATTGGTAGGTGGTCGCTTGTGCTCACAGGGCCCCTTTCTATGCGGGTGTTTCTTCTTCTTCTTCTCGAGAATAGGTGCAGTTTGCATGAAGGGTTTACCCTCCCGATGACTGCACCAGGACAAATGTAGAGAGACGCGTTGACGTTAAGGAGGAGAAGCAAGTCAAAAGTGTTAGATGTGACGGGACATAGAGAGAGGAGTGGCGACGAAAACAGAGGTGGACATTAGAGGGAGACTCCCCACACCGGAGGGCGGGGTGACGAGGTCAAGGCAGCAGCTGATCAGACATTAACTAATACTTCTCCGGGAACTTGTATATCGGAAAGCGCAAGCAGTACGCCTCCCAAACCACCCACGTGTCATCGGGCACCTGGCCACCAGGCGGCGGCATCGGCTGAGACATCTTATTCGGCACCCGATACACAAACTCCTTCTCCCGCGACACCCAGACAGTGGATGAGCACCACGGGATCGGAAGCACACGGGCATCCCGATAAAGGCCCAATACCAGACCCCCACAGGGCACGACCCCAGCAGTAGGGACTAGGCGACCCCCAGACCGGGGCAATGAAGGAGGGGGGAACCGCAGGGGATGCAGGCACGGCATCGACCCCACCACAGGGCACAGGAGCCGAGGCCCCCCAGCGCACATCTTTCCGCAACATCACGACGAGGTTCCGATCATCAGGGGCAACACTCTACTGTGGATATCCAACAGCAGGCGACGCAGGAGGGGGGGGGCACAGGTAGCCACCTCTGAGCCCCTCACAGCACCGTCATGCTCGGCGGGGGCGCCAGATCTCCATACTCCCCCACCTCCTCCCAAGCCACACCACGAAGGGGAGACACACTCCGAGCCTGCCGCGAACGCTTCGAGACAGGCCGCACCACACCACTCCCAGCAGGCCCTGCCGCAGGCACAGCCACCATCTTCACATCCACACAGGCCACACCAGCACCGTCCGAAGAGTCCACAGAGGCCACATCCCCCACACTGTCTATATCATCCAGGGAAACAGCCTCAGAACACTGATGCGCACGCTTCTGCAAAGGGATGGAAAGAGCAGAACTACAGTTGTCAACACACACAGACACAGCAGGCACCTCACCTTGCCGAAGCACCCTCTCCAAAACAGCAGAACCCGCGTCCCCGGGAGCCGGTATCACATCCACAGGCGGGGGCGGGACATGGACCTCCACCGGGACACCCTTCACTACACGCAGCGCAGGCGACCGCCCGACACCCACACACACCGGCTCAACAACCCCAGGGGCCACAGCAGTCACCTGACGAGTCGCACGGGCCGGAGAACTCGCCTCAATAGGCAGAGCAGCAGACAGGCAATCAGACGCCTCAGACACAGCACCCACACCGTCCTCAGAACCGTCCGAACGCAACAGGGGCAGAAAATCCTCCGCACGAAGAACATGCATCCCACCAGTTGCTCCCACGTCGCACGCCGTAGCCAGATGACCCTCGTGACCACACCGATAACAGGTGCGCGGTTAACCCCAGTACATGCAGTGGAGCGTGTAACCCAACACGGACATCGACGACGAGACACTACACCTCAGCGACATCATCAGGGTGCGGGAGCCGTCAAGCATACCAACACAGTGCCCGGCAACGACCTTGTTCCAATGAATACTTAACACTGTCCCAAATCGTTCAAAACAGGAGGTTAAAAAGTCGTCCTGCAATTCAAAGGGGGCACCATGAACCGTCACAGACGTCAAGGTAACACTGAGATTCACCACCTTAACGGAGCCAGCAGTATCAGGGAGAGGGTAAACACGCCCCTCACAACGCTCGAGAAACGCCTGAAAGGCAGCCTGGAGGCGTAACTTGACCACAGCACGGTGGCCCTGAAGCAGCTGGATGCCCACCAGGTCAGACAGCTGCACATGCAGCACGTCCACCAGGGTGACACCAGCCAACGAAATTTACGGTCCACCGGCACCGTAAATGCCAGACCAGCCAACAACGTCCTCTTCACTGGGGGGCGAGAAGTCTCCATGGCTAAGACAAACGTCACCCTGTCAGTGGCAAACCACCACCAGCAGGGCAAACAAGCAATCACCCAACGTAAACACTAGCCAGGAGCGGAGAGACCTCAGGAACGTCCGACCTGGCCGGCGGTCACCACGCAACTCCTGCGGGTGTTTAGGAAGTGGTGGTTGTTTGATAGTATTATGTCTGGTTACCACTGTGTCCTTGACTGACGTAAGTTGGGAAGTCTGGGCCCAGGTGGGTTAGATTTCCGTTCCTTATCATATTGTGGATGGCTTCTCTTGCTTTGTTGTTCCTTCCACGTCCCAGTGTTCTGTGCTTGGCGTTCAGATCACCCAGAAAGTAGGCAGGTCTGTTCCTTCTGGTGAGTTTCATGATGTCGGCAAGGGGAAGGTAAGGACGTCTTGGTGGTTGGTAACATGTTTCTATGAAGATTATACCTTTCGTAGTTTGGAGTTCAATTGCCAGGAAGTTTTCCTGAAAGTTATCTAGAATTTTGTGTGGAATATTTCTTTTTACGGCAATTGCCACTCCAAAGCCTGGTCAGCTTTGTTGACCTGGTAAATTTTGTAATTGAAGATCTTGATCTTCTCACCATTCTTTTTTCCATGGCTGTTAAAGAGTATTATATCAGGGGTCTATTTCTCTGTACAAGTTGCTCAGTTCCAATGCTCTGTGCGGAGTCCAGCATAGAACATTGTGTTGAATTATTGTTAATGACTGGATGGCTATGTTGAATCTCATGGGTCTCTTCCACCTTGTGGATTGTTTGGGATCGGTCCATAAACATTGTGTATTGCGTTAAAGTCCTCGCCGCTTATCTGTTGAAGGGTTATGGGGTTTTGGTTTTGGTTAAAAGTATATGATATTATCTGTTCGTACACGTCACTCGTAGTGACATCGGGAATGTTGTGTTGGAATTTATGTGCTGAGTTTTTATTTGCTCTCGGAGGGTCTTGAGGGTAACCGTTTGGGTTGCTTTTCTTGAGAAGAAATTGATTGTGTTTGGGGCCTCTACTGAGGTTTGTGTGACTGGGTTTGAGTGTGCAACATTTTCTGTGGGTGTGCGGGAGGCAGTGAGAGCCATTGCGAGTCCCTGGTCCTGTGGTACTTGTATGTTTTGTTATTTATGTGTGGGCCCTCTCCAGAGGTCCTGAGTGGTAGTTGCTGGTGTTGTTTCATCTTCCTCTGGCTTGTTGGTGGTTGCTGGGGTCGTGGGTGCTGGCACTTGTTGGGAGTTAGTCACAGTTGGGGTAGTGCTGACTACATTGCTGTCCACCAGGGCTTTTATGATTTTAGTGGAGGAGGGAGTGTCTGGGAATTCCATCAATGGGAGACCATTCCTCTTGTACATTTCTTTAATTACAGATCCAAATGACCCTGGGTTTGCTATGTTTTCTAAATGAGCAAAGATCATACTGCTTAGGATCTTTGTGGGTAGGTCCCCATTTACCTGTGAGGTCATGTTTGTTGGAGTGTGTGGGGTGGTGTTTGCTGGATTATGCGATACCTTGTTTGACCAAGTATTGGTGGTAATTATACCTGCATAAGTATTATTGACCATTTCTGTCTTTTTTGCTGAGGCATAGGCCCTTTTTTGTTTTAGGATGTCCTTCCTAATGGGACATATTATGCCAGCGTGCGGTGGGGACCCTCACAGTTGAGACATTTGGTGTTTGATTTATTCATGCAGTCTCTGTATGTGTGTCCCTGCCCGGCACATTCTGAACATACTTTGCCCGTTTGTTTGCACTCTGCTGCTGTGTGATCATATTTATAGCATGTCCAACAAGGGTAATGTTATAGTATTCTGCTCAATGTTGTAGTTGTCTGTGCTAAGATGGTAGTAGTTGCAGTGCATACCTTGGCTGAGGGCTTTCTGTGCCATGGAGATTTCTTCAAACCGTATTTTCATCATGGTAGGCAATCCCCACATGAGGATTACCTCTTCTACCTTGGCCCACTCATTCCTCTGTTCTATATCATATTTAATATTTTCAGGGGTGTCGTCAGTAATTCCTTCATCAAGTCACTTCAAGATTATTGTCTTCCTGTCCTGCAGCTCAGGGGGAATAATAACCTGGAAACGTTTATCCCTCAACATACGTATGTTTTCTCCCTTGATGATTGTATCAACATCTTCATCCTGGTAGCATAGTGCTATGAATGAGGAGTTCTTTGTGGGTATTAGTCTAGAAAATCTTACTTTGAGAGTGGATAACAGATTTGCTTGTTCCTTCTGTTTCTCATAGCCTGTCCCCCCCCCCCCCGCAGAGGGGCGGATTTTTACCCGGTGTCCTCTCATTGTCTCAGTTCATGTTCATTTTATCTTGTTTAGTTGCTCTTCTCTTCAATTCCCTTCCAAAGAATAAGTTCTAAGCCGAGGGCTATCACTCCGTCTTCCACTTGGTTGGTTGGGACGCGCAGAGGGTAGCCCTCAGTGACTTATTCTCCTATGTCCTATGTGTGGACAGAATGTCCCCTAAGACAGCCTAACCCTGCTACAAGGTTGAACAGATGGCCAGATCAAGTGGTCCCGCCAGATTTTACAGGTAACTGCATGGGCCCTGGACGGTCCACTTGACCTGTTGAAATGGCAAAATGAGAAGGGTAAAGAAAAGTGGGAAAATAGATCTTACAACTAGGAGTGTACAGTTGCTCTGTACAAAGCTGGCATCATCGTATGTTGGCGGCTATGTCACCCTCCTGTCAGGGAAGGGGTAGGGGAGACCGTTGGGTCAGTGCCCTGACCGCAAAGAGTCAGGGCCTGTAGGGGTCAGGGTACAGACCCACCACTCTCCTTGCTTGTTGCTGTCTTTAGGTTCTTGCTAGAGAGTCTTCCATTGGTTCCAAGTACTCTGTGCAGGTATGCTGTGTTGTTCTCAGCAATGCACCAAACACTACTGTTTGGTAGGTTTCCCCCTAAGGGAGCGGTAGGCAACCGCCTCCAAGCCACAGGCACCTAGGCCAGGTGGTCTCCCAAGGTATTAGTTCACTCTACAGTTTCTTGATACTAGTGACTATGCAATAGTGTCGGAACACTCAGCAGCACAATAATATGTAGAATACCGCCCCGGCGATCACANAAGGAATCTTTCAGAACATTATATACCACATATGTCAGACCCCTGGAGTATGCGGCTCCAGCATGGAGTCCTATCTAGTCAAGCATAAGACTAAACTGGAGAAGTTCAAAGGTTTGCCACCAGACTAGTACCGAGCTGAGAGGTATGAGCTACGAGGAGCGACTGCAGGAGTTAAAACCTCACTTCGTTGGAGACAGAGAGTTAGGGGGGACATGATCACCACATTCAAAATTCTCAGGGGAATCGACAGGGTGATAAAGACAGGCTGTTTTAACACAAGGGGCACACGCACTAGGGACACAGGTGGAAACTGAGTGCCCAATGAGCCACAGAGATATTAGAAAGAACTTTTTTAGTGTCAGAGTGGTTGACAAATGGAATGCATTAGGAAGCGATGTGGTGGAGGCTGACTCCATACACAGTTTCAAGTGTAGATATGATAGAGCCCATTAATTCAGGAAACTGTACACCTGTTGATTGACGGTTGAGAGGCGGGACCAAAGAGCCAGAGCTCAACCCCCGCAAGCACAACTAGGTGAGTACAACTAGGTGAGTACAACACACACACCACACACACACACACACACACACACACACACACACACACACACACACACACACAACACACACACCATAGTGTATTATATTGCCACTCTCCATAGTGTATAGTAGGTCACTGGAGACGGGAGACCTACCATAAATATGGAAGACGGCGAATGTGGTCCCAATATACAAAAAGAGCGACAGGCAAGAGGCACTGAACTACAGGCCAATGTCCTTGACTTGTATACCATGCAAGGTGATGGAGAAGATCGTGAGAAAAAACCTGGTAACACATCTGGAGAGAAGGGACTTCGTGACAAATCGACAACATGGATTCAGGGAGGGTAAATCTTGCCTGACTGGCTTAATAGAATTCTACGACTAGGTGACAAAGATTAAGCAAGAAAGACAAGGCTGGGAGGACTGCATTTTCATGGATTATCGGAAAGTCTTTGACACAGTACCGCATAAGTGGCTGGTACATAAGCTGGAGAGAGAGGCAGGTGTAGCTGGTAAGGTGCTTCAGTGGATAAGGGAGTACCTAAGCAATAGGAATAACAGAGTTACAGTGAAGGGTGAGACCTCGGATTGGCGTGAAGTTACCAGTGGAGTCCCACAGGGCTCTGTATATTGTCCTATCTTGTTTCTGATATATGTAAATGATCTCCCGAAGGGTATAGATTCATTTCTCTCAATGTTTGCTGAAGATGTCCAAATTATGAAAAGGATTAAGACAGAGGAGGACTGCTTGAGGCTTCAAGAAGACCAGAAAAGCTGAAGGAATGGTCAAATAAATGGTTGTTAGAGTTTAACCCAAGCAAATGTAATGTAATGAAGATAGGCGTAGGGAACAGGAGGCCAGATACTAGGTATCATCTGGGATATGAAATTCTTCATGAGTCAGAGAGAGAAAAAGACTTGGGTGTTGACATCACGCCAAACCTGTCCCATGCAGCACATATCAAGAGAATAATATCAGCGGCATATGCCAGGCTGGCCAACATAAGAACGACATTCAGAAACTTGTGTAAGGAATCATTCAGAACTTTGTATGTCATATATGTCAGGCCAATCCTGGAGTATGCAGCCACAGTATGGAGTCTATATCTAGTCAAGGATAAGACCAAAATGGAAAAGGTTCAAAGGTTTGCCACCAGACTAGTACCCTAGCTAAGAGATATGAGCTACGAGGAGAGGCTACGGGAATTAAACCTCACTTCGCTGGAAGACAGAAGAGTTAGGGGGGGACATGATCACCACATTCAAGATTCTCAAGGGAATTGATAGGGTAGATAAAGACAGGCTATTTAACACAAGGGGGACAAGCACTAGGGGACAAAGGTGGAAACTGAGTGCCCAAATGAGCCACAGAGATATTAGAAAGAACTTTTTCAGTGTCAGAGTGGTTGACAAATGGAATGCATTGGGAAGTGATGTGGTGGGGGCTGACTTCATACACAGTTTCAAGTGTAGACATGATAGAGCCCAATAGGCTCAGGAACCTGTACACCTGTTGATTGACAGTTGAGAGGCGGGAACAAAGAGCCAGAGCTCAACCCCCGCAAGCACAATTAGGTGAATACAGAAATTGTGTGTGTGGGACAAGGCAGGGACACACAGGGACGGTGGAGAATGGAAAACATTTCCTATGACTGGTTCACCCAGGTGATAGGGGAAATTCAGCAAAGAACTGATCGCAATGCATGCAGTAATACAGAGCCTACAGAGTAAGCTGGGGGAAGCCAAGGAAGAGATAAGGGTACTCAGTAAAATTCCGAACTCGAACCAGCACGAGGAAAAGCAACCTTTTGGAAACAGGGGATGAAGCGGAACGATGGCTCCTTCCAGGGAGATCCTCGTTTGCAGAACTGCTGCAAAATAACCCAAGTGCCTAGGCTATCATAGAGGAAGCAGCTATGAAAGTAATACAGAGCCTTCAGTCCTTGTAGCTACAACCCAGGAAGCTGCACTGTGCACGACCCGTATGCCGGAAAGAAAAAAATCTATTGCAGTTGTAGGAGTTCAGGAACCGAAAGGATCCAACAGGGAGGAGTAGAATAAGGACAGAACAAAGGCGACAACATTCTTGGAGGGCCTGGATATGGCAGGGGCTAATGGCAACATAGAGAAGGTTTTCATGCTAGGCACCTACATGAAGGAAATGAAACTAGTAATAAAATTAGTGCTTATGAATAAGCCAACAAAATCCTGTCATGGAAGATAAAGCTTATGAGACTACGGGGATTCAAGAACATTTTTCTGCAGAGTGACACAACAAGGGATCTCTCTTGAGGTTATCTTGAGATGATTTTGGGATGAGAGAAGGAAGGCTGCAGAAGCAAGGAGGAGTAGCAAGGGAAGGGATGGGAATAAGGGAGGTTATCTTGAGGTTATCTTGAGATGATATCGGGGTTTTAGTGTCCCCGCGGCCCGGTCCTCGACCAAGCCTCCACCCTCAGGAAGCAGCCCGTGACAGCTGACTAACACCCAGGAACCTATTTTACTGCTAGGTAACAGGGGCATAGGGTGAAAGAAACTTTGCCCAATGTTTCTCGCCGGCGCCTGGGATCGAACCCAGGACCACAGGATCACAAGTTCAGAGTGCTGTCCGCTCGACCGACCGGCTCTCCTGTCAAAGGATTTTGTGCCGTATCTCCACCAACCTCTGAGGGGAGTGGGAATTCCCTCACCAACAGGCCAGCATTTCCAGGGAGGAATATAACAGAAACCTCCCACTATCCCACCCCCACGATCATTTCCCCCCAACCAGTTCCCACATTCCATGCCCTTCCCTGTTTCTTCAGCCCATGCCCTCCCCAGTACCCTCTCCCCCAAACTCTCCTGCCTCACACAACCTCCCTCCCCACTCCGTCACTGCCCCCCGAACCAGGCTCCCATTCTCTCCCAAACCCCTGCCCTCCCGGCTTCCCTATCTCAGTCTCCGCTGCGTTCTCCAGCCAATGACCTCCATCCCCCCTCTTCAACATGCCCTCCTGCGTCCCCATCCCAAGCTATAATTGACCCCGACCCC
Source organism: Procambarus virginalis (assembly GCA_020271785.1). NCBI lineage: Eukaryota > Metazoa > Arthropoda > Malacostraca > Decapoda > Cambaridae > Procambarus > Procambarus virginalis. The sequence continues at coordinate 9,315,328 of WNGS01167104.1, read as the reverse complement.
CAGATCCTCATGGCTACACCACTTCATACCCCTCCTAGGTTCCTCAAATGGGATTCTCCAGCCCCCTTCTCACCCCAGACCCCCGAGGTCCTCCACCTTTGGCCCCCCCCACCCCAGACATCCCTCGTCGCCCTACCCAAGTGGAACTAACAGAAACTGAGGATGGAATGAAGAGACCCAGTTTCAAGGTAATGTACTCGAACATAGATGGAATTACAAGCAAGGAAAGTGAACTTAGGGAAAGAGCACAAGAAGGGAACCCTGATGTAATTGGACTCATGGAAAGAAAACTCTCACAAATCATAACAAATGTAGTGTTTTCCCCAGGACTATACTGTAATAAGTAGAGAGAGAGGGAGGAAAAGGGAGGAGGTGGAGTGGCCCTACTGATAAGAAAGGAAAGGAGTTTCGAGGAAATTGTTATCCCAGGCCGCGACGGGGTCAAAGACTACATTAAATGGCACCTTGACAATGGGAGGACCGAGAGTAATAGTAGCAGTGATATATAACCCTACACCAAATGACAGAAGACCCAGGCAGGAGTTTGACCAAAACAACATGGCAGTCAACACTATAATTGAGAGAGCAGCAAAATCACTGCTGCCTGGAGAAATAGATCTGCTCATCATGGGGGACTTCAATCATGGAAAGATAGACTAGGAAAACAAGGAACCACACGGAGGTGTGGAAATATGGAGAGAAAAACTGTTGGAAGTGGCTGCAAGGAACTTTTTATGTCAGCATGTCCGGGAACGCACTAGAATGAGAGTCAACGATGAACCAGCGAGACTCGACCTAGTCTTCACTCTGAACGACTCTGACATTAAGAAAAACGGTTTTGAAGCCTATGTAGAAATGAGCGCTCACAACGTACTAATGTTTGAGTATCTGGTCGAAGAAGGGTTAATATACTCAAGGAAGGGCCCCATGAATGCAGAAAACAAAACTTCCAGAGGGAAGACGGCGCAAGGCTGGATGGACCTGCACAGACGTGTAAGGAGGCAGAAGACAAGTTCGTCCCAGTACAAAATGAAAGAAACGAAATGCAGATGAGGAACCCATGCTTCAATCAGAGATGTAAGCTATCAAAGCAAATAAGTAAAAGAGCACGGAGAAACTACAGAAATAATAGGACACTAGTGAGCAGGGAAATATACCAGAGCGCCACGAATGAATACGTTAGGGGTTAGGGTAAGAAGGGAGGCAGAAAGAAAATAAGAAAATGACATAGAAAGCAAGGCAAAGACTCAACCTAAATTGGTAATGAAACTGAGTATGAGTATAGGGGCGGAGGAATTCACTGCAAACGACAAGGAGGTGTGCGAGGAACTCAATAAGAAATTTCCGGAGGTCTTCACAGCAGAGCAAGGGGACGTCCCAGAGATAGGAGAGGAAAGATCTAACCAAACACAACTAGATGAGTTTGTGATTACCAGTGGGGAGGTGAGGAAGCATCTCCTAGAGTTTCTTCCATAGTGACAAAGGCTATATGCCCGATGGAATCTCTCATTGAATGCTGAAAGAAGATGGAAAAGCTCTTTGTCAGCCACTCGCCATGGTGTATTGCAAATCACTGGTAACAGGTGAACTACCAAAAACTTGGAAGACGGCTAATGTAGTCCCAATTTTCAAGAAGGGTGGTAGACGATATGCAGGAGGCACTGAACTACTGGCCAGTGTCACTAACATGCATACCATGCAAAGTGATGG
>WNGS01167104.1:9296199-9306417 GCA_020271785.1 Procambarus virginalis | reverse complement strand
GACTACCCCACAAAGGACCACCCCACAAAGGACTACCCCACAAAGGACCACCCCACAAAGGACCACCCCACAATGGACCACCCAACAAAGGACCACCCAACACAGGACCACCCCACAAAGGACCACCCCACAAAGGACCACCCAACAAAGGACCACCCAACAAAGGACCACCCCACAAAGGACCACCCAACAAAGGACCACCCAACAAAGGACCAACCCCACATAGGACCACCCCACAGAGGATCACCCCACAAAGGACCACCCCACAAAGGATCACCCCACAAAGATCACCCCACAAAGGATCACCCACAAAGGATCACCCCACAAGGATCACCCCACAAAGGATCACCCCACAAAGGATCACCCCACAAAGGGCCACCCCACAAAGGATCATCCCACAAAGGATCACCCCACAAAGGATCACCCCACAAAGGATCACCCCACAAGATCACCCCACAAAGGATCACACCACAAAGGATCACCCCACAAAGGACCACCCACAAAGGACCACCCACAAAGGACCACCCCACACAGAGGACCACCCCACACAGAAGACCACCACACACAGAGGACAACCCCATACAGAGGACCACCCACACAGAGGACCACCCCACACAGAGGACCACACCACAGAGGACCACCCACACAGAGGACCACCACACAGAGGAACACACCACACAGAGGACCACCCCACAAAGAGGACCCACCACACAGAGGACCACACCACACAGAGGACCACCCCACACAGAGGACCACCACACACAGAGGACCACACCACACAGAGGACCACCCCACACAGAGGACCACCCACACAGAGGACCACCCCACAGAGAGGACCACCCCACACAGAGGACCACCCCACACAGAGGACCACCACACACAGAGGACCACCCCACACAGAGACCCACCCCACACAGAGGACCACCCCCACACAGAGGACCACCCCACACAGAGGACCACCCCACACAGAGACCACCCCACACAGAGGACCACCACACACAGAGGACCACCCCACACAAAGGAACACCCCACACAGAGGACCACCCCACACAGAGGACCACACCACACAAAGGACCACCACACACAGAGGACCACCCCACACAGAGGACCACACCACACAGAGGACTACCCCACACACAGGACCACACCACACAGAGGACCACCCACACAGAGGCCACCCCACACAGAGGACCACCCAACATAGAGGACCACCCCACACAGAGGACCACCCCACACAGAGGACCACCCCACACAGAGGACCACCCCACACAGAGGACCACCCCACACAGAGGACCACCCCACACAGAGGACCACACCACACAGAGGACCACCCCACACAGAGGACCACACCACAGAGGACCACCCCACACAGGGGACCACCTCACACAGGACCATCCCACACAGGACCATCCCACACAGGACCATCCCACACAGGATCATCCCACACAGGACCATCCCTCACAAGACCATCCCACACAGGACCATCCCTCACAGGACCATCCCACACAGGACCATCCCTCAAAGGACCATCCCTCACAGGATCATCCCACACAGGACCATCCCACACAGGACCATCCCTCACAAGACCATCCCACACAGAACCATCCCTCACAGGACCATCCCTCACAAGACCATCCCACACAGGACCATCCCTCACAGGACCATCCCTCACAGGATCATCCCACACAGGACCATCCCACACAGGACCATCCCTGACAAGACCATCCCACACAGGACCATTCCTCACAAGACCATCCCACACAGGACCATCCCTCACAGGACCATCCCTCACAGGATCATCCCAACAGGACCATCCCACACAGGACCATCCCTCACAAGACCATCCCACACAGGACCATCCCTCACAGGACCATCCCTTACAAGACCATCCCACACAGGACCATCCCTCACAGGACCATCCCTCACAGGACCATCCCACACAGGACCATCCCACACAGGACCATCCCACACAGGACCATCCCTCACAAGACCATCCCACACAGGACCATCCCTCACAGGACCATCCCTCACAGGACCACCCCACAGACAACCACCCCACACAGTACCACCCCACAGACAACCACCCCACACAGTACCACCCCACAGAGTACCACCCCACAGAGGACCACCGCACAGAGGACCACCCCACAGAGTACCACCCCACAGAGTACCACCCCACAGAGTACCACCCCACAGACAACCACCCCACAGACAACCACCCCACAAAGGACCACCCCACCGAGGACCACCCCACAGAGTACCACCCCACAGAGTACCACCCCACAGAGTACCACCCCACAGACAACCACCCCACACACAACCACCCCACACAGGACCACCCCACAGACAACCTCCCCACACAGTACCACCCCACAGAGTACCACCCTACAGAGGACCACCGCACAGAGACCACCCCCACAGAGTACCACCCCACAGAGTACCACCCCACAGAGTACCCACCACAGAGGACCACCGCACAGAGTACCACCCCACAGAGTACCACCCCACAGAGTACCACCCACAGAGTACCACCCCACAGACAACCACCCCACAAAGGACCACCCCACCGAGGACCACCCCACAGAGTACCACCCCACAGAGTACCACCCCACAGAGTACCACCCCACAGAGGACCACCGCACAGAGTACCACCCCACAGAGTACCACCCCACAGAGTACCACCCCACAGAGTACCACCCCACAGACAACCCCCCACAAAGGACCACCCCACCGAGGACCACCCCACAGAGTACCACCCCACAGAGTACCACCCCACAGAGTACCACCCCACAGACAACCACCCCACAGACCCCACCCCACACAGGACCACCCCACACAGGACCACCCCACACAGGACCACCCCACACAGGACCACCCCAACAAGACCACCCCACACAGGACCACCCCAAAGAAGACCACCCCACACAGGACCACCCCAAACAGGACCACCCCACACAGGACCACCCCAACAAGACCACCCCACACAGGACCTCCCCAAACAGGACCACCCCAAACAGACCACCCCACACAGAACCCCCCACACAGGACCACCCCACCGAGGACCACCCCACACAAAGGACCACCCCACACAGGACCACCCCACACAGGACCACCCCACACAGGACCACCCACACAGGACCACCCCACACAGGACCACCCCAAACAAGACCACCCCACACAGGACCACCCCAAACCGGACCACCCCAAACATACCACCCCACACAGGACCACCCCACACAGACCACCCCACACAGGACCACCCCAAACAGGACCACCCCAAACAAGACCACCCCACACAGGACCACCCCAAACAGGACCACCCCACACAGGACCACCCCACAAAGGACCACCCCAAACAGGACCACCCCAAACAAGACCACCCCACACAGGACCACCCCAAACAGGACCACCCCAAACAAGACCACCCCACACACGACCACCCCACACAGGACCACCCCACACAGGACCACCCCACACAGGACCACCCCAAACAGGACCACCCCAAACAAGACCACCCCACACAGGACCGCCCCAAACAGGACCGCCCCAAACAAGACCACACCACACAGGACCACACCAAACAAGACCACCCCACACAGGACCACCCCACACAGGACCACCCCACACAGGACCACCCCACACAGGACCACCCCAAACAAGACCACCCCACACAGGACCACCCCACAAAGGACCACCCACACAGACCACCCCACACAGGACCACCCCACAAAGGACCACCCCACAAAGGACCACCCCACACAGGACCACCCCACACAGGACCACCCCACAAGGATCACCCCAATGAGGACCACCCAACAGAGGACCACCCCACATAGGACCACCCCACATAGGGGCACCCCACAGAGGACCACCCCACATAGGACCACCCCCCTTGGCCACCGTACAGAGGACCACCCCACAGAGGACCACCCCACAAATGACCACCCAACAAAGGACCACCCCACAAAGGACTACCCCACAAAGGACCACCCACAAAGGACTACCCACAAAGGACCACCCCACAAAGGACCACCCCAAAAGGACCACCAACAAAGGACCACCCAACACAGGACCACCCCACAAAGGACCACCCCAAAAAGGACCACCCAACAAAGGACCACCCAACAAAGGACCACCCCACAAAGGACCACCCAACAAAGGACCACCCAACAAACGACCACCCCACATAGGACCACCCCACAGAGGATCACCCCACAAAGGACCACCCCACAAAGGATCGCCCCACAAAGGATCACCCCACAAAGGATCACCCACAAAGGATCACCCCACAATGGATCACCCCACAAAGGATCACCCACAAAGGCCACCCCACAAAGGATCATCCCACAAAGGATCACCCACAAAGGATCACCCCACAAAGGATCACCCCACAAAGGATCACCCCACAAAGGGCACCCCACAAAGGATCATCCCACAAAGGATCACCCCACATAGGATCACCCCACAAAGGATCACCCACAAAGGATCACCCCACAAAGGACCACCCCACAAATGACCACCCCACATAGGACCACCCCACACAGAGGACCACCCCACACAGAAGACCACCACACACAGAGGACAACCCATACAGAGGACCACCCCACACAGAGGACCACCCCACACAGAGGACCACACCACAGAGGACCACACCACACAGAGGACCACCCCACACAGAGGACCACCACACACAGAGGAACACACCACACAGAGGACCGCCCCACACAGAGGACCCACCACACAGAGGACCACACCACACAGAGGACCACGCCACACAGAGGACCACCACACACAGAGGACCACACCACACAGAGGACCACCCCACACAGAGGACCACCCCACACAGAGGACCACCCCACAGAGAGGACCACCCCACACAGAGGACCACCCCACACAGAGGACCACCACACACAGAGGACCACCCCACACAGAGACCCACCCCACACAGAGGACCACCCCCACACAGAGGACCACCCCCACACAGAGGACCACCCCACACAGAAGACCACCCCACACAGAGGACCACCACACACAGAAGATCACCCCACACAAAGGAACACCCCACACAGAGGACCACCCCACACAGAGGACCACACCACACAAAGGACCACCACACACAGAGGACCACCCCACACAGAGGACCACACCACACAGAGGACTACCCCACACACAGGACCACCCCACACAGAGGACCACCCCACACAGAGGACCACCCCACACAAAGGACCACCCAACATAGAGGACCACCCACACAGAGGACCACCCCACACAGAGGACCACCCCACACAGAGGACCACCCCACACAGAGGATCACCCCACACAGAGGACCACACCACAGAGGACCACCCCACACAGAGGACCACCTCACACAGGACCATCCCACACAGGACCATCCCACACAGGACCATCCAACACAGGATCATCCCACACAGGACCATCCCTCACAAGACCATCCCACACAGGACCATCCCTCACAGGACCATCCTACACAGGACCATCCCTCAAAGGACCATCCCTCACAGGATCATCCCACACAGGACCATCCCACACAGGACCATCCCTCACAAGACCATCCCACACAGAACCATCCCTCACAGGACCACCCCTCACAAGACCATCCCACACAGGACCATCCCACACAGGACCATCCAACACAGGATCATCCCACACAGGACCATCCCTCACAAGACCATCCCACACAGGACCATCCCTCACAGGACCATCCTACACAGGACCATCCCTCAAGGACCATCCCTCACAGGATCATCCCACACAGGACCATCCCACACAGGACCATCCCTCACAAGACCATCCCACACAGAACCATCCCTCACAGGACCACCCCTCACAAGACCATCCCACACAGGACCATCCCTCATAGGACCATCCCTCACAGGATCATCCCACACAGGACCATCCAACACAGGACCATCCCTGAGAAGACCATCCCACACAGGACCATTCCTCACAAGACCATCCCACACAGGACCATCCCTCACAGGACCATCCCTCAAAGGATCATCCCAAACAGTACCACCCCACAGACAACCACCCCACACAGTACCACCCCACAGAGTACCACCCCACAGAGGACCACCGCACAGAGGACCACTCCACAGAGTACCACCCCACAGAGTACCACCCCACAGAGTACCACCCCACAGACAACCACCCCACAGACAACCACCCCACACAGGACCACCCCACACAGGACCACCCCACACAGGACCACCCCACACAGGACCACCCCAAACAAGACCACCCCACACAGGACCACCCCAAACAAGACCACCCCACACAGGACCACCCCAAACGGACCACCCCACACAGGATCACCCCAAACAAGACCACCCCACACAGGACCACCCCAAACAGGACCACCCCAAACAAGACCACCCCACACAGGACCACCCCACACAGGACCACCCCACCGAGGACCACCCCACAAAGGACCACCCCCACACAGGACCACCCCACACAGGACCACCNCACAGGACCATCCCACACAGGACCATCCCACACAGGACCATCCCACACAGGACCATCCAACAGGACCATCCCACCACAGGACCATCCCTCACAGGACCATCCCTCACAGGACCATCCCACACAGGACCATCCACACAGGACCATCCCACACAGGACCATTCACACAGGACCATCCCACACAGGACCATCCACACAGGACCATCCACACAGGACCATCCCTCACAGGACCATCCCACACAGGACCATCCCACACAGGACCATCCCCACAGGACCATCCCACACAGGACCATCCCACACAGGACCATCCATCACAGGACCATCCACACAGGACCATCCCTCACAGGACCATCCCACACAGGACCATCCCACACAGGACCATCCCACACAGGACCATCCCACACAGGACCATCCACACAGGACCATCCCTCACAGGACCATCCCTCACAGGACCATCCCACACAGGACCATCCCACACAGGACCATCCCACACAGGACCATCCCACACAGGACCATCCCTCACAGGACCATCCCACACAGGACCATCCCACACAGGACCATCCCACACAGGACCATCCCACACAGGACCATCCCTCACAGGACCATCCCACACAGGACCATCCCTCACAGGACCATCCCACACAGGACCATCCCACACAGGACCATCCCACACAGGACCATCCCACACAGGACCATCCCTCACAGGACCATCCCTCACAAGGACCATCCCTCACAGGACCATCCCTCACAGGACCATCCTCACAGGACCATCCCACACAGGACCATCCCACACAGGACCATCCCACACAGGACCATCCCACACAGGACCATCCCACACAGGACCATCCCACACAGGACCATCCCACACAGGACCATCCCACACAGGACCATCCCTCACAGGACCATCCCTCAAAGGACCATCCCACACAGGACCATCCCACACAGGACCATCCCACACAGGACCATCCCACACAGGACCATCCCACACAGGACCATCCCACACAGGACCATCCCTCACAGGACCATCCCTCACAGGACCATCCCTCACAGGACCATCCCACACAGGACCATCCCTCACAGGACCATCCCACACAGGACCATCCCTCACAGGACCATCCCTCACAGGACCATCCCTCACAGGACCATCCCTCACAGGACCATCCCTCACAGGACCATCCCACACAGGACCATCCCTCACAAGACCATTCCACACAGGACCATCCCACACAGGACCATCCCTCACAGGACCATCCCTCACAGGACCATCCCTCACAGGACCATCCCACACAGGACCATCCCTCACAAGACCATCCCACACAGGACCATCCCACACAGGACCATCCCTCACAGGACCATCCCACAAAGGACCATCCCACACAGGACCATCCCTCACAGGACCATCCCTCACAGGACCATCCCACACAAGACCATCCCACAAAGGACCATCCCACACAGAACCATCCCTCACAGGACCATACCTCACAGGACCACCCCTCACAGGACCATCCCTCACAGGACCATCCCACACAGGACCATCCCTCACAAGACCATCCCACACAGGACCATCCCACACAGTACCATCCCACAAAGGACCATCCCACACAGGACCATCCCTCACAGGACCATCCCTCACAGGACCATCCCTCACAGGACCATCCCTCACAGGACCATCCCTCACAGGACCATCGCTCACTGGATCATCCCACACAGGACCATCCCACACAGGACCATCCCTCACAGGACCATCCCTCACAGGACCATCCCACACAAGACCATCCCACACAGGACCATCCCTCACAAGACCATCCCACATAAGACCATCCCACACACGACCATCCCTCACAAGACCATCCCACACAGGACCATCCCACACAGGACCATCCTACACAGGACCATCCCACAAAGGACCATCCCACACAGGACCATCCCACACAGGACCATCCCACACAGGACCATCCCTCACAGGACCATCCCTCACAAGACCATCCCACGCAGGACCATCCCACACAGGACTATCCCACACAGGACCATCCCACACAGGACGATCCCACACAGGACCATCCCTCTCAAGACCATCCCTCACAGGACCATCCCTCACAGGACCATCCCACACAGGACCATCCCTCACAGGACCATCCCACACAGGACCATCCCTCACAGGACCATCCCACACAGGACCATCCCTCACAGGACCATCCCTCACAGGACCATCCCTCACAGGACCATCCCTCACAGGACTATCCCACACAGGACCATCCCTCACAGGACCATCCCACACAGGACCATCCCTCACAGGATCATCCTTCACAGGACCATCCCTCACAGGACCATCCTTCACAGGACCATCCCTCACAGGACCATCCCTCACAGGACCATCCCACACAGGACCATCCCACACAGGACCATCCCTCACAGGACCATCCCTCACAGGACCATCCCTCACAGGACCATCCCACACAGGACCATCCCACACAGGACCATCCCACACAGGACCATCCCTCACAGGACCATCCCACACAGGACCATCCCACACAGGACCATCCCACACAGGACCATCCCACACAGGACCATCCCTCACAGGACCATCCCACACAGGACCATCCCTCACAGGACCATCCCACACAGGACCATCCCACACAGGACCATCCCACACAGGACCATCCCACACAGGACCATCCCTCACAGGACCATCCCTCACAGGACCATCCCTCACAGGACCATCCCTCACAGGACCATCCCTCACAGGACCATCCCACACAGGACCATCCCACACAGGACCATCCCTCACAGGACCATCCCTCACAGGACCATCCCACACAGGACCATCCCTCACAGGACCATCCCTCACAGGACCATCCCACACAGGACCATCCCTCACAGGACCATCCCTCACAGGACCATCCCACACAGGACCATCCCTCACAGGACCATCCCTCAAAGGACCATCCCACACAGGACCATCCCTCACAGGACCATCCCACACAGGACTATCCCTCACAGGACCATCCCTCACAGGACCATCCCACACAGGACCATCCCTCACAGGACCATCCCCCCGTTGGCAGCACAATTGAAAGGAATATCCGAATTAGTAACTGGGCGTCCACTATGCAAGCCGAGTTTGTGTCGATACTGGTACCACTCGAAATTATTGACAACACTGAAGTAGACAGCTTAATTATTTCTGATTCCCTTTCCTCACTACGAGCAATAAACAGTTTGCAATCAAGTAATAACGTGCTTGTCTTGGAAGCTAGACGTAGATATATAAGAATACTTAGCAAGAGGGTAAATATAAAAATGTTGTGGATTCCTTCTCACATTTGCCTGCAGGAACATGACAAAGTTGACGCCCTTGCTAAGGCTGCAGTAAATAAAGACAGTATTGAACGGAATCTTGAATTATCAAATAGGTCCCTTAAAAATGTCATTAGACGAGCACTCCTGGATGAATTTGAAGAAAGTAGAACTGTGCAAACTGGAACTAGCAGGTCCATTGTTCATCACAATGAAATGTGTGAAGTAAAACATGTGTATGGAGCAAGTAACAAAGTCAGTAGACTAACAGATGTTGCACAGCTCGTATAAGACTTGGCTACAGGTATCTCGGCAGTTCGGCTTGTATAGGGATCTAGATGAAGTAAAGTGTAAAGTGTGTGGACAAAGACAGGGACACACCTCGAACACTATATCTGGATTGTAGTAAAATTGAGCCATTTAGAGATAATCTAA
>WNGS01167104.1:9243907-9265667 GCA_020271785.1 Procambarus virginalis | reverse complement strand
ATATATAGACACACATCACAAACAATAAACATATTGCCGAACACTCTGAGAGATAAACATTTACATTTCCTCCTTTACACAAGTAGTATGGTATCAGACGAACACACAAATACTTTTATGATTTAGGTATACTGTATAACACATTTGCAAGAGACCTGCAGAAATTCAACAAAATATTAGAGTCTGGTGCATAATTGTAATCTTTGTTTAAATATCTGGTTGTCGTTTATTGTTACGTGATCGTTTGTGAGGTAGTTTTTTATTGTGAGTTTGTTTTATTGCTTATTGTTTTATTGTGAGTTTATCGTGATTGTGAGGTCTTTTATTGTGAGTTTATGGTTATTTATAGTGAGGTGGTTGTTTATTGTGAAGTGGAGTTTATTGTGAAGTGGAGTTTATTGATTTCAGTTGATCATTGGAATGTGGTTGTTTATTGAGAGGAGGTCGTTTATTGTGAGGTAGTTGTTTATTGTGAGGTAGTCGTTTATTGTAAAGTGGTGGTTTTCATAGTGAGGTGGTTGTTTATTGTGAGGTGGTTGTTTAATGTGAGATGGTGGTTATTTATCGTGAGTGCCTGTTTATTGTGAGGTCATTGATTGTGAGTTGGTGTTTATAGTAAGATGGTTGTTTATAGTAAGATGGTTGTTTATTATTTATCATTCGTTGTGTTTTATTGTTAGGTGGTCGTTTATTGTGAGGAAGTGAATTATTGTGAGGTGGTTATTTATAGTGAGGTAGTTGTTTATTGTGAGATGGTTGTTAATTGTGAGATGGTCGTTTATTATGTGCTGGTGGTGGTTTTTGTTGTGAGGGTGTCGTTCGTTGTGAAGTGGTCGTTGTGAGGTGGATCTTTATATTCATTGTCAGGTAGAAGTAGCTGTTTATTGAGAATTGATTGTTTATTGTGGGTGGTCGTTTATTGTGAGGTAGTAGTGTATTGTGAGGACGTCGTTTGTGAGGTGGTTGTATACTGTGAAGTGGAGGTGGTTGTTTAGTGTGTGGAGAAGTGGTTGTTTATTATTGTAAGTTGGAGGTGGTTGTTTATTGTGAGGTGCATGTTTTTGTTTATTGTGAGATGGTTGTTTATTGCGAGGTAGTTTTGTATTGTGAGGTAGTTATTTATTGTGAGGAGGTCGGTTATTGTGAGGTATTTGTTTTTTGAGGTGGTCCTTTATTGTGAGGTGGTAGCTATTTATAGTGAGGTGGTTAATTATTGTGAAGATATTATTTATTGTGACGATGTTGTTCATTGTGAGATGTAGGCTGATTATTGCGAGGTTGTTGTTTATCGTAAGGTGCCAGTGTGGTGTTGTGTGTTGCTGTGGATGACCTTGGTTGTAGGGTTGATATTAAGCCATTGCTTGGTTACTGACATTAATACATTTAATTATACATGACTAGCAGCGTCCAATCTTGGCGGGCGTTCTGTATACACTCTGTTATTTACCGCCTGCTTGGTGGAGGCGGAAACAAATGGGCAGAGTTTCTTTCACCCTTCACCTAGCAGTAAATAGGTACCTGGGAGTTAGCCGCTATGGGCTGCTTCCTGGGGGTGTGTGTATCAAATAGAAGGCCTGGTTGAGGACCGGGCCGCAGGGACGCTAATCCCCGAAATCATCTCAAAATAACCAAAAGGAAATAATTAATTGTAAGGAAGTTTATTGTGAAGTGGTTATTTATTGGGAGGTGGTCGTTTATTGTGAGGTGTTGTTTATTGTGAGGTGGTTGTTTATTATGAAATTGTTGCTTATTTTGAGGGGGTTGTTTAATATAAGGTAGCTGTTTACTGTAAAGTGTTTTTTGTGAGGGGGATGATTATTGTGAGAAGGTCTTTTATTATGAGATAGTTGTTTAATATTCGGAGGTTGTTTATTGTCGGAGGTTGTTTATTGTTCGGAGGTTGTTTATTGTCGGAGGTTGTTTATTGTTCGGAGGTTGTTTATTGTCGGAGGTTGTTTATTGTTCGGAAGGTTGTTTATTGTTCGGAGGTTGTTTATTGTTCGGAGGTTGTTTATTGTCGGAGGTTGTTTATTATTCGGAGGTTGTTTATTGTCGGAGGTTGTTTATTGTTTGAAGGTTGTTTATTGTTCGGAGGTTGTTTATTGTTCGGAGGTTGTTTATTGTTCGGAGGTTGTTTATTATTCGGAGGTTGTTTATTGTCGGAGGTTGTTTATTGTTCGGAGGTTGTTTATTGTGAAGTGGTTGCAAATTGTTAGGTGGTCCTTTATTGTGAGGAGGTAGTTTATTGTTTATCGTTAGGTTGTTTATTTTGAGGTGGACGTTTATTGTGAGTTGTGTATTAAACAGGCACTCACTTATTTGTCATGAGTGCCTGTTTCTTGTGAGATCATTGATTGTGAGTCAGTATTTATAGTGAGGTGGTTGTTTATTACGAGTTGGTGTTTTATGATTAAGAGGTCGTTTATTGTGAGGAAGTGGATTAGTGTAAGGAAATGCATAATTGTGAAGTGGTTTTTATAGTGAGGTGGTTGTTTATCGTGATGTGATGATTATTTGTCATGAGTGCCTGATTATTGTGAGGTCATCGATTGTGAGGTATTTATAGTGAGATGGTTGTTTATTGTGAGTTGATGTTTTATTGTAAGGTGGTCCTTTATTGTGAGGAAATGGATTATTGTGAGATGGTTATTTATAGTGAAGTAGTTGTTTATTGTGAGATGGTTGTTAATTGTGAGGTGGTAGTTTATTGTGAGGTGGTAGTTATTTATTGTGAGGTGGTAGTTTATTGTGAGATAGTTGATTATTGTGAGGTGGTCGTTTATTGAGAGTGCGAAGTGGTTGTTTTTTATGAGGTAGATGTTTATTGTGATGTGGTTGTTATTTGTGAGGTGGTCGATTAATATGAGGCGGTTGTTAATTATGAATAGTTGTGGATTGTAAATTGGTCGTCTATTGAGAGGTGGTTGTGAATTGTGAAATAAATGTTAATTGTGAGGTTTTTGTATATGAAGTGGATGTGGCAGCTTTTGTGAGGTGGATGTGATCGTTTGTGAGTTTGATGTTCATTGTGAGGTAGTTGCTTATTGTGAGGTAGTCGCCTATTGTTAGGGGAAGTTGTTTATTTTGAGGTGGTTGTTTATTGTGGGGTTGTCGTTTATTGTGAGGCGGTCGATTATTGTGAGGTGGATGTTTATTGTGAGGTGGAGGTGGATGATTATTAAGACTTGGTTGTTTATTGTAAGGAGGTCGTTTATTGTGAAGTGGTTGTTTATTATGAGAAGGTTGTCTATTGTGAAGTGGTTGTTTATTATGAGAAGGTTGTCTGTTGTGAAGTGGTTGTTTATTATGAGAAGGTTGTCTATTGTGAAGTGGTTGTTTATTATGAGAAGGTTGTCTATTGTGAAGTGGTTGTTATTATGAGAAGGTTGTCTATTGTGATGTGGTTGTTTAATGGGAGGTGGCTGTTTGTTGTTAGGTGGTCGTCAGCGAGGTGGTTGTATATTGTGAGTTGGTCGTTTATTGTGAACTGGTCGTTTACTGTGACGTGGTTGTTTTTTGTGAGCTTGTCGTTTATAGTAGGGTGGTCATTTATTGAGAGGTAGTCCTTTATTGTGACGCGGTTGTCGATTGTGAGGAGGATTTTGTTGTTTATTGTGAGGTAGAGGTGCTTGTTAATTGGGAGGTGGAGTTGCTCATTTATTGTGAGGTAGAGGTGCTTGTTAATTGCGAGGTGGAGTTGCTCATTTATTGTGAGGTGGTCGTTTGTGAAGTAGTTATTTTGCGAGGTACTTATATTATTATGCGGAGGTCGTTTACTGTGAGTTGATAGTTTATTGTTAAGTAATTGTTTATTTTAAAGTGGTCGATCATTATGAAGTGGTTTTTTATTATGAGGTAGCTGTTTATTTTGAGGTGGTTGTTTATTGTGAGGAGGTCGTTTATTTTGAGGAGTGTTTTTTTGAGGTGGTCGTTTACTGTGATGGGGTGGCTATTTATAGTGAGGTGGGTGTTTATTGTTTATTGTCCAAAAACTTACGATTTTTGGACAGTTTATCCCTTCTCAACAATTCCTTAGGAAGAATAGCCAAGAATCATATTGACAGCAGGAAAGCCACCACCTTCACTTTGGCTATGTTAAAGGGGGATAAATAAAGCGGCCATCCCAAAACTGTTGAAGGGTAAACAAGCTTTCTGCTATGATTACTTATCATCTATGAGTGTACCAGACGAACCGCACCTTCCTTCACGTGATCAGTTTTACAATACACTGAAAGACGAGGAGGTAACAGAAAAAGATTATAAACAAGCCTTAGAAATTTTTGATCTAGCTGAATGTCGCAACATTGGGGAGAATCTACTCCTTTACCTCAAAGCAGACACTGGATTGTTGGCTGATGTCTGGCGAGATACCATGTGACTGTTGTCACAGTCTGGCGAGATACCATGCTTACTCTGTACTAATTGGACATTTCCCATTACATTTCTCTACCCTCATTCGCTTGGGATGCCTTCTTGCTTAAATCGAAATTTGAACTTGATGTTGTGTCAGACCCGTTGTTATATGATTTACTTCGGCGGAACCTCGGAAGGGAGTTCACCAGTGTGACGAGACAGTTCACGAATGTGGAGAACCAGCACACAGGTCTAGATCTAGGTGATGATAGTAGTTACATCATCTACCTGGATTTTAATTGTCTATACGGGGCATGTATGACTGAACTGCTCCCTCACGGAGGGATTCGGAAACTGTCTCACAATGAGCGCGATGCGTTGCTAGTGAAAGGCTTGGAGAATATCACTTGCGACGGGTCAAAGAGGTATTGGGAGTTGTGTGATACATTGTAGGTTAGTCCGGAGCTCGCGAGGTATACGGATGAACTGCCCTTAGTTCTTTCCCATACTTGCATTACCGAGGAATACATTTCACCCTACAGTAAGAATATTCTTACAGAAGAAAGACGTGGCTTGCCTAAAAACAACACTAAATTAATTGCTTCTCATCTCCCTCAGAAAGATTACCTGGTTAGTCTTGACTTGTTACAGTTGCTCATGTGTATTGGATTAGAGCTCGCTAAAGTTCATGACATTTACGAATTTGAGCAGGAGACCTTCCTTAAAAACTTCATTGAAACCAGGAGATGGTAAAAACATCTCGTTAGTGAATGGATTGTCGCAAACACTATTCAAACCCGCTATTGTGTATTTAACGAAACAGTAGTTGAAACCAGCTCATTATTCTCATTCTGGTCATACGTAAAGCTGTTATCTACGATTTCCGGGTGGAAGGCTGTGCGCTATGATAAACTGTCTCAGTTTTTTAATCGTGTTGATCCTGACAAAATTGATGCCGGATATTTCACTAATGCTTTGACTGGAGAGAAGCAGCGGATGGATGATATGAAAACAAGCGGTGTAAATACTTGATTCAAACTAATGTTGGATGTTACATCAGTTAGTGAATACGTTTTGGATAATGTAGACATTCGCGTGTAATTTAAACTACAACCAGATAAATAAATGGCTTGTACTCAGTGATAATGAACAAGCTAATTTTAAATATAATATCAAGTCTACACATCTTTGGGTGGATCGGGTATTGCCTTATCCTGAAGGATTAGCAGCTATTAATAAAGCCATGGTGCAGAACAACTCTCCTATTTCGTATACTTTTAATAAAACTTTATACAAAACATATATATTGTGTACAGGTCAGCGCTCGATAACATTGGGCCAATCATGGGCGACAGTCATACCAGAACATTTATATATGATCATCCTTGTATGGAGGCTGTGTCTGGGGCATATACTCGCAACCCGCTTTATTTGGAAAACTGCGAGCTTAGTAAGATATTAATATCGCAGAATAGCACTAATGTCAATATTGGGTGTGACTTCCCTCATAACTGCGCCAAGTTGTATTACACAGCCTTACAAGCCTTAGGCTTCGATAAAGACAATATATTGTCTTATGATACATATGTGAATGGTGGAACCATACTGGCCTTTAATTTACAACCTGCGGATATAGGTTATAGATATAGGCCAACATCATCCCGATTGAAAAGAGCGGTAATCTACAGATTGCTTTGGAATTTAAACGTAGTGTAGCCAGAAATAATGCAATTCTAGTTTACGGATGTACAACAGGGGTGATCAGTATTAATGCAAACCAGCGAGTTATTTGCGATACGCGAGGATAAATATTAATATTAATTGTTTGGAAATAAATTAGAATTAGAAGCTATTAGAAGTAATTTAGGTGATAAGGTTGACTATCTAAGATGTTTCCTAGCTAATGATGTAAGGAAAATAGTGAAAATATACATAAAAAATTCGTGGTGTTCATAATCAACACTCTGGAGTCTGGTTCTCATAAAAAATGGGGCATTGGATAACATTCTATGTTGATCTTAATAAGGATGGAGATAGATCCAACATAGTTATACTAGACAGCTACGCCAATCCACAATAGGAACATATTCAAGATATTTCGAAGAGTTTATGTCCTACTTCCAAGATTATGATTTATATATTATGAAGAAAAGGATTCAATCCCTGAACAGTTACTTTTGTGGGAATTATGCTATTTATTTTGCCTACCACTTTTCCAGATTAGCCTTAGAGGGCGCCTGACAGCTGAATAGGCAGTGCTTCGGATTCGTAGTCTTGAGGTTCCGGGTTCGATCCCCGGTGGAGGCGGATATAAATGGGCAAAAGTTTCTTTCACCCTGATGTCTCTGTTACCTAGCAGTAAATAGGTACCTGGGATTTATACAGCTTCTACGGGCTGCTTCCTGAGGGTGTGTAACACAAAAGAAGGCCTGGTCGGGGACCGGGCCGAGGGGACTCGGCCCCAAATCATCTCAAGATTACCTCAAGATAGAGCCTGCCTTGCTTTATTTTGATGAAGCATTTAAATATGGTCGATTTGCCAAGAACGATGAAAAAGTGTTGAAATTCACCTCTGCTTGGATGAAAATGCCAGTGTTTAAGCAAACATTCTGCTTAAATAATTTTGATAGCTGTGAAACGCTGTGTGAAGAAATCAGCTAGGATATTAGTATTGTGAGTAATACTTATGATAAGACTGAATGAAAGAAAGAAAGAATGACGCACATAATAATGATGACTATTTATTTACAACATTAACAAGTAAAAATCATATCCCCTTTTCATTCTACAGAATGGTTGGTTGACTAGGATGGCACGAAGGTTCAATGAGAGCTTGAGGAAGCTACAATGGTCGAGATGACTGCCTACACGCAAACCCGAACAAAGAACTATTATTATTATTATTATTATTATTATTATTATTATTATTATTATTATTATTATTGCAGCTGTAAATGTCTTAAGTGTTTAATAAAAATAAAGAATAAAATTATATATAAACGGGTTTACTTCTCCTAACTATTTATTTATTATTATGTATAATGAGAAAATGCGTGTAAGCTATTAACTGCTAAGTACTCACCTATTTGTACTCACCTATTTGTGCTTGCGGGGGTTGAGCTTTGGCTCTTTGGTCCCGCCTCTCAACTGTCAATCACCTGGTGTACAGGTTCCTGAGCCTACTGGGCTCTATCATATCTACATTTAGAACTGTGTATGGAGTCAGCCTCCACCACATCACTGCCTAATGCATTCCATCCGTTAACTACTCTGATACTGAAAAAGTTCCTTCTAACGTCCCTGTGGCTCATGTGGGTACTCAGTTTCCACAAGTGTCCCCTAGTTCGCGTCCCGTCAGTGTTGAATAGTTTATCCTTGTTTACCCGGTCGATTCCCCTGAGGATTTTGTAGGTTGTGATCATGTCCCCCCTTACTCTTCTGTCTTCCAGTGTCGTAAGGTGCATTTCCCGCAGCCTTTCCTAATAACTCATATCTCTTAGTTCTAGGACTAGTCTAGTAGCATACCTTTGGGCTTTTTCCAGCTTCGTCTTGTGCTGACAAGGTACGGGCTCCATGCTGGGGCCGCATACTGCAGGATTGGTCTTACATATGTGGTGTACAAGATTCTGAATGATTCCTTATACAGGTTCCTGAACGCTGTTCTGATGTTAGCCAGCCTCGCATATGCCGCGGACGTTATTCTTTTTATGTGGGCTTCAGGAGACAGGTTTGGTGTGATATCAACTCCTAGATCTTTCTCTCTGTCTGTTTCATTAAGTACTTCATCTCCTATTCTGTATCCTGTGTCTGGCCTCCTGTTTCCACTGCCTAGTTTCATTACTTTTCATTTACTCGGGTTGAACTTCAACAGCCCTTTGTTGAACCATTCACTCAGTCTGTCTAGGTCATATTGTAGCCTCCTACTATCATCCTCTGTTTCAATCCTCCTCATAATTTTTGCATCAACGGCAAACATTGAGAGAAACGAATCTAAACCCTCTGGGAGATCATTTACATATATCAGAAACAGTATAGGTCCAAGGACTGACCCCTGCGGGACTCCACTTGTAGCGTCTCGCCAATCTGAGACCTCACCCCTCACACAGACTCGTTGTCTCCTGTTGCTTAGGTACTCCTTTATCCAATGGAGTACCTTCCCTTTCCCTCCAGCCTGCATCTCCAGCTTTTTCACTAGCCTCTTGTGTGGTACTGTATCAAAGGCTTTCTGACAATCCAAAAATATGCAGTCTACCCACCCTTCTCTTTCTTGCCTTATTTTTGTTGCCTGGTCGTAGAATTCAAGTAACCCTGTGAGGCAGGCCTTGCCATCCCTGAACCTATGTTGATGCTGTGTTACAAAGTTCCTTCACTCAAGATGCTCTACTAGCTTTCTTCGCACAATCTTCTCCATCAGCTTGCATGGTATGCAGGTTAGGGACACTGGCCTGTAGTTCAGTGCCTCCTGTCTATACCCTTTCATGTATATCGGGACTACGTTAGCTGCTTTCCAAATATCTGGCAGTTCCCCTGTTGCCAGTGATTTGTTATACACTATGGAGAGTGGTAGGCACAGTTCTTAAGTGTGTGGGGGAGGGAGCGGTCGCTTCTTTGATGTAATACTACCCTCCCACATTTACTTCAGTCAGACGACAAACATCAAGGAGGAGATCCAACCGAACGCTCGCTCTACACCCAGGACATATGTGACTCACCCCAGTGGCTATGAATCGTGTGACAGCAACCTGCTCTAGCACAAGACAGCACATATATGACTTATTGCTAAAAGTCATTAGTTCGCTTATAAATAAGTAAATATGTGACATATTCCCAGCCATATTTTTTCAAGGCACTAACTTTTCTCTCAGTTTTATTAAACAATAGAAATTTTTATCCAAATTGTGACCATATCCTGAGTTACTTCACAATTTATTTAAATATTTTAGTTGTTTTATTATTTTTTATAAAACTGTAATATCAATATAGGTTAAGTACTAATTGTAATATCTTAACATACTAAGAAGGTTAGGTTAGGTTGTGGTTTTCTATACAACTTTTCAAGGTAAACTCAAATATTCACAATAAATGAGTTTACCGTGAAAAACTGAATAGAAAACTGCAACCTAACCTAACCTTCTTAGTATTTTAAGATATTACAATTAGTACTGGACCTATACCTATATTGATATTACAGTTTTATAAAAAATAATAAACAAAACTAAAATATTTAAATAAATTGTAAAGTAACTCAGGATAATTTCAAATTTTATATAAAATCTTTATTGTTTAATAAAACTGAGAGAAAAAGTTAGTGCCTTGAAAAAATATGGCTCGCAATATGTTACATGTATATTTATTTGTAAATGAAATAGTGACTATAATCAATAAGTCGTATATGTGCTGTTTTGTGCGAGATCAGGTTGGCTTCTTATGTGAAAGGCCCAAGGAGCCCTCCCGCACACAACTCACCGATCACACGGTCAGCCCACCCAAACACTCGCCTCACTATGTGGTGGAATGTGGCGGTGTGAGCTATGTGCTCCCTATACACCTCTGAGGGATGTAAACTTGTTGTTGGGGGGGGGCGGGAGGAGTGGCAATGGTACAGGGTATTGCTGTCATTCACTGCAGTCACACATCAAGCTTCAAAGAAGTGACCCGCACAAACGCTCGCTCACACACAGTCATGTGCCTTGTGGGCATGTGCCCATGTGGCGACAACCTCAGGCCTATGTACTGGGTATGTGCCGCATCTTAACGCCCTGGATGCAAGGAAGGGGAGGGGTAAGGAGGGCCACCCATTTGTTTACAAAAACTATTATGCCTCATTGACTCTCTCACCTCATTTCCGTCAAGACTTCCTAGTGGGGAACACGCCCCCAGGTCTGACATGTAACTAATGCCAGGTCTTACTCCCATGATTAAGACATCGAAGGCTGGACACTTTGGGTAAGAATGTTTTTTTTTTTGTAAAATATTACCACTTCATTCTCTCTCTCTCTCTCTCCTATCGCCCCCCGAAGCTACCGCTTGCTGCTTCCATCTCCTGCCCTCCCCCCTTAACCTCATTCACATGTCCTTCCCTAACCACCCATCTAAAAATCAATTCCGTTCTCCTAGGCTTGTCCATCAGTGGAAGGGGCTCCCCCTCTACGCCCTCAACATTCCCTACATACTTTTATTTAACTATATATCTCCACACGCTTAACTCTATGCTACATACTCACACATTTTCATCTTACTACTACAGTACTACTATATTGAGGTTATCTTGAGATGATTTCAGGGCTTTTTAGTGTCCCGCGGCCCGGTCCTCGACCAGGCCTCCACCCCCAGGAAGCAGCCCGTGACAGCTGACTAACACCCAGGTACCTATTTTACTGCTAGGTAACAGGCGCATAGGGTGAAAGAAACTCTGCCCATTGTTTCTCGCTGGCGCCTGGGATCGAACCCAGGACCACAGGATCACAAATCCAGCATGCTGTCCGCTCGGCCGACCGGATCCAGTACTACTACTACTATTGAGCACCTGTTCCCTTACTTTGTCCTTCTACTCTCATCCCCATTTTCCATCCCTCCTTTTTCCCTCTGTAGCCCAAAACGTCCATCTGACGACGACCGTCCCGCCTCATCTCACACCCTCCTCCCCTCTACTACGCTCTCCTTGGATGATGTACACCTGGTCCCATACTTATCCCTCCCCCTCCTCTCTTACCCTTTTACCCTACATGACCCATAACAAACCCCTATGATGATGAACGTCCCCCTCCTGACGACGAATGTCTCCCCTGACGACGACCGTCCCACTTTTTACTATGACCGAGTTTGATCCTGAGCTCTGCCTCGGGGTTTGGGACGTTCGTAGTCACTCTTTACCCTACTGATATGTGGGGCTGTGGGCCACTCCAAGCAACAGCCTAGTGGACCAAACTCTCACAAGTCAAGCCTGGCCTCGGGCCAGGCTTGGAGAGTAGAAAACTCCCAGAACCCCATCAAGCAGATCAAGCAGACAGGGAAAATTATTAGACAACAGCTGTGTTCGACAATGAGATCCCGAACCTTGATAGGCGTGTGGTTATTATATTTAATGCAGAAACCAAAATACATGGACATATAGAACACTCATGCTTGAGAGAGAGAGAGAGAGAGAGAGAGAGAGAGAGAGAGAGAGAGGAGAGAGAGAGAGAGAGAGAGAGAGAGAGAGAAGAGAAATAAGTGATTATGCATAACATAATGACTACTTACGTGCTCCTGGTAGATGATGTAAGCCACAAAGATCAGGTCTACTAGGATGACCAGAGCAGCATCCACCAGCCATGGCAGCAGCAAACACCTTCACATCCTGAAACACATTATTTTTTCTCCATCATGTACTAATACTTCAGCAGCATGTAAGTAATACTTCAACATGTAACTAATACTTCAGCAACATGTAAGTAATACTTCAACATGTAACTAATACTTCAGCAACATGTAAGTAATACTTCAGTAACATGTAACTAATACTTAAGCAACATGTAACTAAAAATTCAGTAACATGTAACTAATACTTCAGAAACATTTAAGTAATACTTCAGTAACATGTAACTAATACTTCAGTACCATATATAACTAATACACCCGAATATCAGTCATAAGAACAGTGGATCTGGTTTTCTTCTCTTTTCCCAACAGATTTGCCGAAACCCCTGTAACCATCCACCAACTTGAGTTCAGCTTGAAGCCGAACTCGAATACTCTCTAGAAGCTATTATCTCCACTAACAATCCTGTAAATTATTTATCCTAGCCTCCAAACCCTGTATTTCCTCAAACTTGTCAAACCCCACATCAATCATACCATATAGCTGTCGCAACCAAGCCTGCAGCAAATTCAAAGGCCATACCGCTCTGCTGCCTGTCGCTTGAACTGTCTCATAATCCATCTTTCACATTCCATCTTACATGCATCCCATCACTCCAATATACGAGGAAATTGACGCCTTCGACACCACCAAAGAACCTCCAGAAGGCTTTAAACTGCTCTAAAACCCTGAGACTTCAGAGAAGACTACAATTCAACCACTACCAACCCCAACCCTCACCTGGTCACCGACCTACACATCCACCACCACCATACTATGGTCTGAAAAGCTAATTGGGACCATATCATAGGAACCAACCCTT
Source organism: Procambarus virginalis (assembly GCA_020271785.1). NCBI lineage: Eukaryota > Metazoa > Arthropoda > Malacostraca > Decapoda > Cambaridae > Procambarus > Procambarus virginalis. The sequence continues at coordinate 9,253,152 of WNGS01167104.1, read as the reverse complement.
CCATAATTTCAATGCAAATACAAACGATTGATCTTGGAGCCATAACCCCGATGAAGAAACGTATAAGATGGAATGCTGTCAGCCAAGTGGCACACATCACAGAAACTAAGACAAGACAATGTCCGAACCGAAGTCTGCGCACGGCTGACGGAGACCTAATTGAGGCATCCTGCACGTAAGTAACACAATTAAAATCCCCCCCCCCCACAAAAAAAAACGAGTCAGCTCATATTATTTTCAAGAAAATACAACAAACCCGTAGAAAAGGATGTTCCCGGACAAACAGCACATCCAACCTACGAACACGTGCCAATGGCACTAGATGAAATTGTTTAACATGGTTGTTATGGTCATTAACATTAAGGGGCGCACAATTCAAATATGAAGGCATCGGGAACAAATGAAGTAGGGGAAAAAATCCATTTTAAGGAACCTAGGCATGGAGGCAAAACATCCACCTCATCAGGGTACACTTAACCCACCACATCCTCTGGTAAACTAGTAGCCTTCAAGGCCTTTATGGGAAATTTTACCCATTTTATCAATATTATTATCTAAGAAATGTATTATTTCTATATCATATCAGAATAATATAAGAATCACATAAAATTAATTATACTGCATTATTAATCCACTAGATCCCTATATTATATTAATCAATGTGATCATGGTGGTATGACACTGCCACCATGATCACGTATGCCATTGGGCCCATATGTACCGACTTGACTTTGTGCATGATTCTCAAGGATCTAGAAGCTTCGATAAGAATATCTTAATTACAAAACAATTGGAACATCAATTGACTTCCAGTGATGGATAATACAAATCTGTTACCACGAATCAACGGTACTATCAAGCTCTACTTATAGTCTTTAAATCCTATAACAACATTATACCCATATCTTTTCTCAATAATCAGTCTAGACAATACAAAATAATCAGTCAATATACACTGAAGGCTCCCCAAGGAATGGAGGAGCCAGCACGGGAGACAAGCGCCCACGACTGGATCGCCCGAGGCAGAACGTTTTAGTTTATAAACAGTGGAAACACTTGTTGGTGTCAAAGACCCTTATTATAGGATTTACATCACACACACTAATCTTATATAACCAGTCATAACTCTAGATACTGGGGAAGTTCCTGGACTATATATATTTAAAAACAAAATCTCAGTACTTTTATTTAAATAAGAGTGTAGAGTGGCTCGATGTGAAGCCTTCTCCACCACCTTATATATCCTAGCAAAGCAACTAGAAGACACAACAGCAAAGCTGTGACATTAAAATAAAGTGTCTATCTCTTCAAGAATGATCATACAGTCTGGAGACATAGACAGGCACTGGTTCTCAATTTTTGGATGAGTATTGAGTGTTATTTGTAGCACGTTGATTGCCCAATTTGCATGCATCATAACATAATCTTAATATGTCCATATAAATTGTTAATCATTATACTGTGGGGCAAAGCCCTACATTTAAGTAAGTTTTGATTTAATATAAATTTATTACAATATAAACTGGGAATCTGAATTCAATAATACACAGAATATAAATTCATTAGCTACCCACTTCCTTTCCAAAACTCTAAGCCACTACAACACTCATTGTTCTCTCCTCACCAAGCAAGTAACTGGCAAAAGATTTAACAATCCCTGGCTCACAAGTGGCATCCTCAAAGCAATCAACAAGAAACATGAATATGGAAAAACTTAGGATTGGACCAGTTACAAAGGAAAGCGATAAGAGTTACTTGTCATTGCTTACCAGTATAATAAGAAAAACAAAACTTTACTATTATAAGAGTAGATTCAAAGAAGCAAAAGGCAACAGGAAAAGCACATGAAAAGCTATCTCTAACATCCTAGGATATAAACAACATTCACGTAACCAGATAAAACTCTCCAAGGATGGTTATACACCTGCAACAGACACAGAAACGATAACTGAATTTAATAGCTTCTTTTCATCGGTAGGTGCGAACCTTGTGTTATAACCCCATGTAGCCTGGTGGAATGAGCCTACCCAGTGAGAATTATTCTGCTTTCCAGACCTGATATTAAGAGATCAGAGGAAGGAAAGCATATAATAAACATCAGTGAGTAATATAAGAATACGAGCAGAGGATGAGCTTCTAATAAATGTAACATGGAATGAGATGTAGATATTTTGGTGATGGGACGTGACCCTAGCTTGACGTCGTGACGTTACTTGAGTTACAGCAATCGTCAGAGATTGTTGTACTTTGTTGATCTTCTGGAAGAAGGAAGAATATAGTGCCCTGTGTTAGCGGTGAAATGAAGGCTACTTGTTTGCTGGTGTGAGGAAGCTGTTGGGGACATAGTGCACATTTCTGTGTGACTTGAATATATATTACAGGCGACCTGGAAGGAGTGATTAGTCACGTGTGTCTGGAACTCAAATTGTGTGCTCCTTCAAGAGGAAGGAAGCAAGTGGGCGTTTCTGAGTGGAGCCTGTCGGACGAGTTTTGTAAGACAGGGCTGGAGGAAGCTTTGTGAAGCAGACCTAAAGCGATTTTTGTGGGCAGCCTGTGTGAGCACAATGTTGAGCGCCAGAGTGAGCGCCCCATGCCATAGAGTCTGCGGTCAGCTTGTTTAAGCACTTGTCAGATTAGCTGCCAGTGATTGTTTGTGTGACCAGCGATCACATTGAACACATGTGTATATAGAGTACAGATTTATCGAGCCAGTGAGCTAAAATAAGGAGTTAAAGTTGAGTGGACGTGCTGGAGGCAGGAGCTGCGTGCCTTCACTCACCGGTGTCTGATGACCAACTGATGGGACAGAGCCCCAGGCGGCGGCTCAGGCTGATTTCTACTGTGGACTCGTCCAGGATGGAGGAGGACTCCTCGGCAGCGCCCATAGTGTTTAAACGGATGTCGGATGGAGGATTTTTGTTTTGTCTATTTAAACATTCATTTATGTTTTATTAGGAAAACATTTTACTATGGCATGGTGATGGATTTGCAGGTTTGTATAGGAGGAACTTCGTACCAGAGGAGGAGGAGGAGGAAGAGTATAAGCTGATCTCCAAGTCGGAACTGAACTGCAAGGTGGAGCAGGACTTCAAGTGAGGAAGTACATTGACATATTGAATCTTCAAGTGGTGTAGGAAGCGACACGGAGAAGCTTCACTCACATTCGAGGTGGACTTCATGGACAGCAGATGGAGGAACTGCAGGAGTACCTAACCTGAATTCTGAGGACCTAGATAGTTAGTAGTAGTAGGCCACGAGGAATAAAACGGAGGATTATATGGATACACTGATGTTTAAAGAAGTGCTTGATTGCATTTTGGCATGAAAGGCGCAGAGCAAGTTGAGAGTTTGATATCTTTTTACAGTAGGAGATGTATGAATATTTTTGTGCCTTGTATTTTCAGCCCAAAGTAGTGAAGGGGCAGTAGGTTGTGAGCTGAATATTGAGCAGCAGCCTAATACGATTATAGGATGAAGACCTAAGGGAATGTTGAAGTGTTATCAGATGGTAGCACCTTAAGAAGTTGCATTGTAATAGTATTCTTTTTGTATATACCCATGAGTATGTTTTTTGTATTAAATGTTCTATACGTTAGCAAAGTTTTGCTCTTTTCCTTGTGAGGCTTCCTGGATAGAGAGAGAGAATCACAGTTGCAAATTGGGATGATAGTGGACAATAACTAAAGGGGATTTAAGAGATCATTCCACAGTAAGGAGAGTGCAGGGAGTCACGGCGGTTCGAGATCGGATGTGTACTCATGACAACTAGGCAATGTAAGCCGTACCCCTAAATAAGCTGACGTTGAACTCCTCTCCAAAAACAAGACTCTTACCAGAGTGATCTCCCAACTAATTGCAAGCACTTCAGTGTCTATTGTTGGTCGACTGGCGGCAGCAGTAGTGTGGGTGCTGTGGTCGGTCATATTTTTTGTCAGGGAGTGATTGGGGTCTCAGTTCGATGATAAGCTAGTATAAGGTTGGTTCAATAACCAGCATCATCATCATTGTAGAAAACCCCCAACCAAACCCTCCTGATAAGAAATTGAGGGGCCTGTCCGGGAGATTGAATTGACACACCCACAGTTCGAGTCCAGGAGGTTAGACTGACACACCCATATCAGCTGTAGGTAACGCATAACTGCAGGAAGGTTATCTCTCTCTCTCTCTCGGGAAGACTCACAGGACAGGATGGATGGGTTACAGAATTTTAGAGGTTCAGTGAAAGACCTTGCGAGAGCTCAGATGTACGTTGTTACAGGAGATGATGAAATTTTGCAGAAATGTTCCCTGGAACAACTTTAGTTGATTGGTAGGAAGTATGATGTTAGGATTAAATCAAACAGGGCACCAACTATGTAGAAGGAAATCAGGGCATTAATGCAGGTAGATAGAGTAAAGATGTTCTGCAAACTCGTGACAAGAAGATTCTGGACATGTGCACTGGGAGGCAGAGAAGGATATTTAGAAGACCATTTCGGCCTAAAGGGGAGCCGTGATGAGGTAGAGGATAGACGCGAGGCACCGCGGACATGGTTAAAAGAACAAAAAGCAAAAGAAGAGAAGGAAGCAAAGCGCCTACGTGAGGAACAGGAAATGCAGTGCCTGCGCGAAAGAGCTGAGGCTCGGCTTCGGAAAGAAGAGCACGGAAGGTTGGAAGAAGTGTTGGATGAAACGGATGATGCGCCCAGTAATGAAGGAATCAACATAAACTAAAGTAGCAGTCGAGGAAACAGCTTTGAGAGGCGCGAGGTGGAACCAAAGTTGAGACCGGAGGACAGTGATGTACAGCTACAACGAGAAGAGAGGCAAGCTAGGCAGCTTGCCTCTCTTGACAGGAAAAAGCTAAAGCTGAATATGAGAAAGCCAGAGCCGAGCAAGAGAAAGCTAGAGCTGAAGACTGAACAAGATAAAGCTAAATGTGAGCAAGAAAAAGCCAAAGCTGAACAAGAGAAAGCTAAAGCCGAACGAGAAAAGGCTAAAGCTGAACAAGATAAAACTAAAATTGGACAATAGAAAGCAAAAGTTGAACAAGAGAGAGTCAAGGCCGAACACGAGATGGCCAAGACTGAACTGGCTAGAATGAAGGTGGAGGCCGGCCAAGCAGATCGAGAGGGAATTAAGACGGCATGAAAGGAAGACAGAAGAGACTTTCTGAAGAATAAACAAAAGTATATTCATATAAATCAGAAAAGGAGGTCATATGCCTCATCTGAAAGTGAAAATGAAGGGGGTTAAGGTAGAAACGGTGAGAAGATCCAACACGATTGGGTAGTATAGGAGAAACCACTCATAGAGACAAACCTCAGCGGGAAGAAGAAGGGACATCTCCCACGTAAGATTCTTCAACTGTGACAGATATGGTCACATGATGAGAGATTGTCGGCAGGGGAAGAGAGTTGTGACCCCTGACAATGTGTAACCCCCCCAAAACTCATGTGAGAGTTTAATACAAAACAAATGCAGAAAGTGAACTTAGTGAACGAGAGGTATGGTCCGTTCACCACTAAAGGATGGGTCATCGTAGGAGACCAACCTGAAGTGGAAGTTAGAACCCTCAGAGATACGGGAGTGAATCAGAGCCTGATTCTGAGAAGCGGATGATCAACTTTTAGCTGGAAGTAAGAAATTAAAGGTGCATGGGTTATTGTCTGAGGGCGACATGCCCATTTGTGCTGTCAGACTGAAGTCAGATTATTTGTCGTCGGAGGTGATGTTGGGAGTGTGTCCTGACATACCTGTTCCAGGGATACAAGTGATCCTGGGTAATGACTTGTGCGGGTCGAAGGTGTTACCAGAGCTCATGGTGGAAGCTGTGCCGGAAGGGAGCCAGAAGGGCGATGGTACTAATGGGACACTTGACAGAGTAAACTTGGCTAGCATCATAGAGGATGAGTCAGAGGACAGCAAAGTCATTGTATACCCTGCCTGTGTAGTGACGAGGGCAGAGGTGGCCGACGAGGGAGACACTGGAGGAGATGTGACAGTGTCGACTCCACTGAAGGAAGAGACCAACGTGGAGATAGCTTGGCTGTTTGGTGAAGGTCCAGCTCATGAAAATGAGGGGGGGGGAAAGGTCAGAAGTGAAGATGACCCTGCCGGAGAAGAAGAATATAAACAGAGTGGACCTGAGTGAAGCCCAACCAGCTGAATTCAAGAGCCAGAAAAGGGAGATAACTGTGCTGAACTGAGGTGAAGGAGAGTGTGGACAGACTGAGGACGAGGGTAGAGTGACAAGTTGTCCACAGGAACAGAAGTGTAGGGATGATGAAATTGAGTTATGTGAGATGTCAGAAGTTAACTCATTTTACGGGAAGCGCAAAGAAAAGAGAGTGAAGAGGAATGATAGCCATCAAGAAGAAGTGAGAAGACACATTATGTGCGGAGAGAGGCTTACTAGCACTCTAGAAGAGGTAGTACAAGTGTGGTCGAGTACAGTCGACTGTACTACGGTACCTAAGGAAGTTTTGAGGAAACGAGGTAACGTTAAATGGAAAGAATTAGGGTTGTGTAGTAGAGCAGAACGGGAGAGGAGGAAGACAATAATGTTAGCACGGAGAAGTAGAAGAAAGTCGAAGGCTAGATGAAAGTCGGAGAAGATGAAATTACAGATTAAGGTGGAGATGAAAGAAGAGAGAGTGTAGTATGATGGCGAGAAAATGAAGCATGAGGGCAAGAGACTGAAGCATGAGGGCAAGAGACTGAAGCATGAGGGCAAGAGATTGAAGCATGAGGGCAAGAGACTGAAGAATGAGGGCAAGAGACTGAAGCATGAGGGCAAGAGACTGAAGCATGAGGGCAAGAGATTGAAGCATGAGGGCAAGAGACTGAAGCATGAGGGTAAGAGACTGAAGCATGAGGATGACGAACCGAAGTATGAGAACGTGAGAGGTGGTACAGACAATAGATGTCTAACTCTTGACATGTGGAATGGAAGAAGAAGAAACGGAGGAAGACAACAGCAAACTAGAGAGAGATGGCGCTAAGGTGTCCAACACTGACAGCCTAGCCAAGGTGCGAGAGAATTCAGGTCATTTAGAGGATGACCATGTTTTCAACGTGTGATGAACCAGGTGTTGCATGGCGCAACGGGTTGTGCTGTTTTCATCGACGACATTGTTGTGTTCGCAGACTCCTGGAGGGAGCATGAAGACAGTCTACTGGATTTGTTCGGCCGATTAGCGAGAGCCAATATGACAAATAACTTAGCGAAGAGTTAGTTTGGAAGAGCCCGACTGGAGTATCTAGGTTATGTGGTAGGGCAAGGTGAAGTTGCTCCAGTGAGAACGAAGGTTGAAGCCATCGATAATTTCCCAGTACCCAAAGTAAAGAAAGCGTTGTTGAGGTACTCAGGAATGATCAGATATTATAGAAAATTCAGTAAGACTTTTTCAACAGTACCCACTATGACAAATATGTTGTCTAAGAATAGATGCAAGCCCTGTTCTGAAACTCTTCCTTGACAGGCGTTATTGTCGAAAGTCCGACACACATGTTAACATACAACAGTTACCCATTAAAAATCAGAGACTGGGAGTTTTGTGACGCCATCAACAACACATATATATAAAACTCAAATTATTCTTTAAAACCACAGTCTAGTGTTTAAACATAATAAACTAGTAATCACTACAACTGAATATCAATATATACACCAGAAACAAACCTTATCTCCCATGTTCCCAAGAACCAGCAGATATTGTTAGAACGCCACCTCAGAACAGGACGGGGCGAGTCACGTACACACCGAATGAAAACAGAAAAACATGAGACATGGGCTCCTGGATTTTTTGCGATATACTACACACAAGATAGACTACTCTATCCTGGTACCTTGCCACAGCAACCTCTACAGCCACAGGAGTACCTGAATATCCGTTTTACCAATTATCTATTAGAGATAAAAATAATAAGAAAAGGAAAGAAATTTCGTTTGCATATTGATATTGCAATATCCAGTTTGAAGGACCATAAATGTGGAAAAAAATGTCAGGATTGATTTATGAGGAGAACTACTTTGGAATTGAACTACACTTAATTAAGAATTACTGTAAATTTACTATAAATAAAAAATTACTGAAATTTAGGGATTGGCCCAACAGTATAACGATTAACAATTTATATGGACATATTAAGGTTATGCTTTGATGCATGCAAATTGGCCAATCAACATACTACAAATAACACTCAATACTAATCCAAAAAATGAGAACCGGTGCCTGTCTGACTGTGTTGCCAGACTAAATGATCTCTCTTGAAGATATAAGCACTTTATTTTGAAATCACAGCTTTGCTGTTGTGTCTTTAGTAGCTTTGATAGGATATATAAGGTGGTGGAAGCAGCTTCACGTCGAGCTACTCTACACTCTTATTTATACAAACATACTAGGAATTTTCCCAATATATATATATATATATATATATATATATATATAATATATATATATATATATATATATATGTATGCAAACAAGCCTGAATGGTCCCCAGGACTAGATACAACTGAAAACTCACACCCCAGAAGTGACTCGAACCCATACTCCCAGGAGCAACGCAACTGGTATGTACACGGATGCCTTAAACCACTTGACCATCACGACCGGACATAAGGAAGTGATAGCCTGAGCTATATGAACCACTTCCCCGCCGGCACCTGGATGGTTATCTTGGGCATAGCATTTTATCAAATCACCTCATTTTTTGGGGCAACACGTGAGACACAAATGCAAACAAGCCTGAATGGTCCCCAGGACTAGATACAACTGAAAACTCACACCCCAGAAGTGACTCGAACCCATACTCCCAGGAGCAACGCAACTGGTATGTACAGGGATGCCTTAAACCACTTGACCATCACGACCGGACATAAAGAAGTGATAGCCTGAGCAATATGAACCACTTCCCCGCCGGCACCTGGATGGTTATCTTGGGCATAGCATTTTATCAAATCACCTCATTTTTTGGGGCAACACGTGAGGAACACAAATGCAAACAAGCCTGAATGGTCCCCAGGACTAGATACAACTGAAAACTCACACCCCAGAAGTGACTCGAACCCATACTCCCAGGAGCAACGCAACTGGTATGTACAGGGATGCCTTAAACCACTTGACCATCACGACCGGACATAAGGAAGTGATAGCCTGAGCTATATGAACCACTTCCCCGCCGGCACCTGGATGGTTATCTTGGGCATAGCATTTTATCAAATCACCTCATTTTTTGGGGGCAACACGTGAGGAACACAA
>WNGS01167104.1:9233315-9243882 GCA_020271785.1 Procambarus virginalis | reverse complement strand
TCATAATATGTAACTATCTCACATAAACAACCAGCTTACAATAAACGAGCATCTCAACAAAATAACCACCTCACAAAAAACGACCACAACAACAAACTACCTCACAATAAACGACCCTCCTCACAACACAACAACCAACTATACAACAACAAAACCTATCAATAAACGAATACCTAACAATAAACAACTACCTCTCAATAAACAACAACCTCACAATAAACAACTACCTCACAACAAAGAACCACCCTCACAATGAACCTCATCAGAATAAACGATGCACTATCACAATTAACAACCAACTCAATAAACGACCACCTTCTAATAAACAATCCTCCTTCACCTCTACAATTCACACTACAACTACCTCTCAAAAAACAACAACCATATAATTAGCAAACACCTCATAATAAGCAATAATCTCGCAATACAAAACCAGCACTCATAATAAACTACCACCTCACAATAAACGACCATCATACAATAAATGACCACCACATAATAAACGACAACCTCATAATAAACAACCAATTCACATAAACACTCACCTAACAATACCTGGTGATTACCTGGTTGATGGGGTATCTGGGAGTTCTTTTACTCCCAAGCCTGGCCCGAGGCCTGGCTTGACTTGTGCGAGTTTGTCCACCAAGCTGTTGCTTGGAGCGGCCCGCAGGCCACATACCCACCAGAGCCCGGGTGATCCGGAACTTCACTTAGAAAACAGTCCAGTTTTATCTTGAAGAATGTCCACGGTTGTTCCGGCAATATTTTCTATATAATTTGCTGGGAGGACAATAAATGAACACCTCACAATAAACAACAACTCTTACAATAACAAACCACCTCAAAAACGACCACCTCACAATAAAACACCACCACACAATAAACGATTACCTCCACCTTGCAATAAATAACAACATCTGCCTGACAATAAACAACCACCTCACAATAAGCAACTAGCACACAATAAACAACCACCTCAAAATAAGCTACTACTTCACAAAAACGAACACCTCACAAAAAACGACCTCAGAATAAATGATCCCTTCTCAATACACAACCACCTCCCAATAAACAACTACCTCACAATGAACATCTACCATATTAAACTGCACTACCTTACAATAAGCTACAATCTCAGAATACACAACCACCTCAAAATAAACACCACCTCATATTAAACGATCACCTCACAATAAACAACACACCTCACAATAACAACCCACCTCACAATGAACAACCACCTCACAATAAAAGACCACCTCATAATAAAGGACAACCTGACAACACAACAACCACCACCTCACAAAACGACCACTATACAATAAACGACCACCTCCACCTCACAAAAAACCACCTCTGCCTTCAATAATCAACCTCTTCACAATAAATAACTACCTAACAATAAAAAAACGCATCACAATAAGGAAAACCTCATAAAAACAACTACCTCATAATAAACGACCACCTCACAATAAACGATCACCTCACAATAAACAATCACCTCACAATAAATAACCATCACCTCACTATAAACCACCCACCTCACAATAAATAACTTTCTCACATTAAACGACTTCCCTGCAATAAACAGCCACCTCACAATAAACAACTACATCAAAATATTCAACCATCCTTACTATATATATATATAACGACCACTTCACAATTGAGCGATGACCTCGCAATAAACAACTTACCTATCAATAAACAACTACTTCACAATAAAACGACCACTTCACAATAAACAGAAACCACACAATAAACAAAACCTAACAATAAACAACCACTTCAGTATTAACGACCACCTCAAAATAGAGTACCTAACAATAAACCAACCACCTGAAAATAACTACCTAACTAATAAACTGAGCCACCTCACAATAAACGATCTTTTAACAATAAGCAACCACCTTATAAAAAACACCTCACTAAAATATTGGCACAAATACTAAGTCACAGCTTCGTGTTATCGTTTGCAGAAGTCCCAAAAATCCGCATGAAATTTTACCGTCTGTAAGAAGACACTGAATAAAACTGCAGGCGGATATTAATAAGGTCTTTCGACTAGGGAAAATGAAAATAACATGATGTTTATCCAAGACAAGTTGCAGATAGTTAGGTATGGTGGAAAAGAAGAAGGTAACAGCAAACACAGGGAACAAGACACAATCATAGTTGAAAAGCAATATGTAAAAGATCTGGGAATTTTGATGTCTGACGACCTGACATTTATGAACATAATCGAGCAGATATATTAGCGGTGGCCTGGACAACGACAGGATGGATTATGATAACGCTCGAATCCAGAGACCCCCACATCAATGCTAATAATATATAAATCACTGGTGCTATCCCAATCTTGAACACCAGTGATTTAAATGATTTAAATAAAGTGAGCTCGGGTACTCACTTCCCCTTTCAGAGTGGGAGAGATCTCTGAATTAGAGGGAATACAGAGAACATATACGGCATGCTTAGACAAGAAAAAACATCTAAATTATTCGGACCACATATCAAAAGCTATCATATATGTACTTTTTGGAAAAGGGGACGAGAGAGAGGTTTCAAATGATACTTGAAGGCCAGGTTCAAAATTTAGCAAGTAGAATAGCAACTTACTGGAGCGAAAGGTACGGAAAGAAATGTAGAACAGAACCAGTGAAGAGTAGAGGTGTCTCCTCTACCTCCAGCCTCCATCAATCATTAGAAATATTGCTGGAACAAAGGCGAATGTATTCAGGAGGCACTTAGATAAGTTCTTACTAGAAGTGCCAGACCAACCAGGCTGTAGTAGATATGTGGGCCTGCGAGCCGCTCCAAGCAGCAGTCTGTTGGACCAAGTTATCTGAAGTCGAGCCTGGTCTCAGGTCGGGCTCAGGGTATAGAAAAACTCTGAGAACCCTCTCCAGGTATCCAATTAACAAGTACCTCACAATGAATATCCACCTAACGATAAACAATTACCTCACAATAAACAACCACCCATATAATAAACAACTACCTCACAATAAACAACCACCTTACAATAAAGTAATACCTTACAATAAAAGACAACCTAACAATAAACGACCACCTTCACCTCACAATAAACTGGCACCTGACAATAAACACCTGCCTCACAATAAACGACAACCTCACAATAACCTATCACCTCCACCTCATAATAAACAATCACCTCCACCGCACAATAAACGACCACCTTCACCTCACAATAAATGACCATCTCACAATAAACAACCAACTCCACCTCACAATAAACGACCAACTTCACATCACAATACACGACAACCTCACAATAATCGACCACCTCAAAATAAAAAACCACCTCACAATAAACAACCAACTCCACCTCACAATAAACAAGCACCTCACAATAAACACGCACCTCACAATAAACAACTACCTAACAATAAACGACCAACTCAATAAACTTCCCTCATAATAATTGACATTCTCACAATAAACCACCTCTCAATAAACGACCACCTCACAATAAATAACTACCTCATAATTAACGACACACCTAACAATAAACACCACCAAACAATAAACACACCACCTAACAATTAACGACCACCTCGCAATAAACGTCCAGCTCACATTAAACGTACATATTACAATACACACGACCACTTAATGAACGACCATCTAACAATAAACGACCACATTACAATAAACGACCACATTACAATAAACGACCACCTCGCAATAAACGACCACATTACAATAAACGACCACCTCTTAATAAATGACCACCTCACAATAAACGTCCACCTTACAATAAATGACCACCTCACAATAAACGTCCACCTTACAATAAACGACCACCTCTTAATAAATGACCACCTAACAATAAACGACCACCTCGCAATAAACGACCACCCCACAATAAACAACCACCTTACAATAAACGACCACCTTACAATAAACGACCACCTTACAATAAACGACCACCTCATAATAAACGACCACCTCACAATAAACAACCACCTTACAATAAACGACCACCTCTTAATAAATGACCACCTCACAATAAACGACCACATTACAATAAACGACCACCTCACAATAAACGACCAACTTGCAATAATGAACCACCTCTTAATAAATGACCACCTCACAATAAACGACCACATTACAATAAACGACCACCTCATAATAAACGACCACACTCACAATAAACGACCACGTACAATAAACGACCACCTCACAATAAACGACCACCTTACAATAAACGACCACCTCGCAATAAGCGACCACCTCGCAATAAACGACCACCATCACAATAAACAACCACCTTACAATAAACGACCACCTTACAATAACGACCACCTTACAATAAAAGACCACCTCATAATAAACAACCACCTTACAATAAACGACCACCTCGCAATAAACGACCACCTCATAATAAACGACCACCTCGCAATAAACGACCACCTCCTAATAAATGACCACCTAACAATAACGACCACCTCGCAATAAACGACCACCTTACAATAAACGACCACCTCGCAATAAACGACCACCTCACAATAAACGGACCACCTCAACAATAAACATCCACCTTACAATAAACGACCACCTCACAATAAACGACCACCTTATAATAAACGACCACCTTACAATAAACATCCACCTTACAATAAACGACCACCTTACAATAAACGACCACCTCACAATAAACGACCACCTTACAATAAACGACCACCTTACAATAAACGACCACCTTACAATAAACATCCACCTTACAATAAACGACCACCTTACAATAAACGACCACCTTACATAAACGACCACCTCATAATAAACGACCACCATCATAATAAACGACCACCTTACAATAAACAACCACCTTACAATAAACGACCACCTCATAATAAACGACCACCTCATAATTAACGACCACCTTACAATAAACGGTCCTCCCAACAACAAAGGTCGGCCATGACTTGTTACAGTAGTTACCTTGTTTGGGCGTGAGCCCCACTCCTTGACCTCGGGCATGAGCCCTTTTTTTGTAGCTCAAGGTTACACATGAACCCGGGATAATTGATGTGTACCTTGTGGATATTTTCCTGGTGCTGTGCTTTACGGAGTTTGTGGGGTATTCGAGTATACCTGGTATTATATGCAGCATATGACCGATTCCTAGGATGCCACCCACACCACAGTAGACCAACACCCTGATTCCCAGTCACTGTTAGGTGAACAGAAGCACTAGGTGTATATGTGAGTCTTGGCTATACGTCTCACCCTGCCTGGGGGTGGGGGCGGCATCCCTTACTTGTGTGTTGACATTAACGAGGCAATAGCACCCTATCTGAAGATACCGTTGAGAACTGAAAGTGGTCAATAACGGTTCGGATTCACAAAAACAATACCACTGCCACTTCTACACTGGAAGTTATGAATGAGAAGTGGAAAAACGTATAGAATCTTGATTTTTGTTAGTAAAACGTACCAAATTTACAACACTTAGTAACAAATAGCAACAAATGTAAGAAATATGATACGAAATGAACAATTTTGGCAGCCGTGGTAAGATTCGAACCCGACAAACACACACCGAAACTCCGACGTTGATACAACGTTCGAGCAAGTTTTTAACACCTAACCAGTTATAACAACCAATATAGACAAGTTGTAACACGTTCTAATACGTCATATAACACGTTAAGCCAAGATGTAACAACTGTTACAAGTTGTAACAAGCCGGAAAATAGAGACAGTTCGGTTTGTGTTTCCAGGGGGACAACTAGACCTGGAGTCCCAGGCAGTCTCCCATCAGGAAAGACGGAACTGTCCCTATCGAAGCCTCACTCAAGGTGGTTCTTTATTGAGAAATAGTTGTGTATTGTGACGTGGTTGCTTATTGTGAGGTGGAGGTGATCGTTTATTGTAAGGTGGTCATTAGTGAGAAGGTTGTGTATTGTGAAGTGGTTTTATATTGTGAGGTGGTCATTTGTGAGGTGATTGTCTATTGTGAGCTGGTTGTTCATAGTGTGGTGGTTGTTTATTGTGAGGTGTTCATTTATTGTTAGGTAGTCGTTTATTGTGAGGAGGTTGTTTATTGTGGGGGGGTTGTATATTGTGACGTGGTCGTTTAATTGTGAAATGGTTGTTTATTGTGAGGTTTTTGTTTATTATGCGGTGGTCGGTATATATATATATATATATATATATATATATATATATATATATATATATATATATATATATATATATATATATATATATATATATATATATATATATATATATTGTGAAACGGTTGATTATTGTGATGAGGTTGTTTATTGTTAGGTCGTTGTTTATTGCATGGTGGTCCTTTAATGTGAGGTAGTTATTTATTATGTGGTGGTCGTGTATACTGAGGTGGTTGTTTATTGTGAGATGGTCGTTTATTATGAGGTAGTCGTTAATTGTGAAGTTTTTTATCTGAGGTAGTCGTGTATTGTGAGGTGTTTTTTATTGTTAGGTGGTTGTTCATTGTGAGGAATTTGTTTGCTGTGAGGCAGAGGTGGTTGTTTTTTGGTGGAGGAGGTGGTCATTTATTGTAAGGGGTTTGTGAGGTGTTTTTTATTGTGAGTTAAATATATATTATGAGGTTGTCGTTTATTGTGAGGTTGTGGTTGTTTATTGTGAGGTGGTCCTTTATTGTGACATGCTCTTTTATCGTGAGATGGTCGTTTATTATGAGGTGGTTGATTATTGTGAGGTGGTTGTGTATTGTGATTTTGTTGTTTATTGTGAACTGATTGATTTAATAAAGTTGCTGTTTATTGTGAGGTAATTGCTTATTCTGAGGTTGTTATTTATTGCGAGGTGATAATTTATTTTGAGGTGGTTGTTTATTGTCAGGCAGACGCGGTTATTTACTCTGAGGAGGAGGTGATCGTTTGTGAGATGGTTGTGAATTGTTAGTTGGTGTTTTATTTTAAGGTGGTCGTTTGTGAGGTGGTCGTTTATTGTGAAGTGGTTGTGTATTGTGAGACTGTTGCTTATTATGAGGTGTTTGGTAATTATAAGGTAGCTGTTTATTGTGAGGTGGTTATTTATTAGGTGTTCGTTTACTGAGGTGGTCGTTTATTGGGAGGTGATCGTTTATTCTGATAAAGTTTATAGAGAGGTGGTCTTTTATTGCGAGGTAGTTATTTATTGCGAGGTAATTGTTTATTGCGAGGTAGTTGTTTATTGTGAGGTGGTCTTTTATTGAGAGGTGGCTATTTCTTGTTAGGTGGTTGTTTGTTGTGAGGAGGTCGTTTATTGTGAGGTAGGTTTTTGTTGTTGTCGTTTATTGTGAGGTGGTGTGTATAGTGAAATTGTTGTTAATTGTGAGGTGGTTGTTTATTATAAGGTAGCTGTTTATTGTGAATTGGTTGTTTTTCGTGAGGTGATTTGTTTATTGTGAGAAAGTCGTTTATTTTGAGGTGGTTGTTTTGTTGTGTGGTGGTCGTTTATTATAAGGTGGTAGTTTATTGTGAAGTGGTCGTTTATTGTGAGGTATTAGTTTATTATGAGGTAGCAGTTTAATGAGAGATGGGCGTTTATTGTGAGGTGGTCGTTTGTAAGGAGATCGTGTATTATGAGGTGGTCGTTTAATTAGAGGTTGTTTATTGTGAGGCAGACGTTTGATATAAGGTGTTTTTTTATTGTAAGGTTTTTGTTTATTGTGAGTGTTTTTTTGCGAAGTGTTCGTTTATTGTGATATAGTTTATTGTGAGGAGGTTGTTTATTGTGATGTATTTTATTGTGAGGAGGTCGTTTATTGTGATGTATTTTATTGTGAGGAGGTTGTTTATTGTGATGTATTTTATTGTGAGGAGGTCGTTTATTGTGAGGTGGACGTTTATTGTGATGTATTTATTGTGAGGAGGTCGTTTGTTGTGGGAGGTCGTTTAATGTGATGTATTTTATTGTGAGGAGGTCGTTTGTTGTGGGAGGTCGTTTATTGTGATGTATTTTATTGTGAGGAGGTCGTTTATTGTGAGGAGGTCGTTTATTGTGATGTATTTTATTGTGAGGAGGTCGTTTATTGTGAGGAGGTCGTTTATTGTGATGTATTTTATTGTGAGGAGGTCGTTTATTGTGAGGTGGTCGTTTCTTGTTAGGTAGTTAATTGTAGAGTGGTCGTTTATTATGATGTTGTTGATTATTGTGAGATAGTTGTTCATTGTGGGGGTTGTTGTTTATTGAAAAGTGGTCGTTTATTGTGAGATGGTCGTTTATTGTGAGATGGTCGTTTATTGTGAGATGGTCGTTTATTGTGAGGGAGTTACTTTTTTGCATGGTGGCTGTTTATCGTGAGTTGGTCGTGGTCGTTTTTTATGAGGGAGTTTATTGTGAGGATAATTGTGAGGAAGTTGTTTATTTTAAAGTAGTTTATTGTGAGGTGGTCGTTTATTTTAAGGTGGTTGTTTGTTGTGAGGTTGTTTTTCATTTTGAGGTCGTTAAATGTGAGGTAGTGGTCTTTTTAGGGGTGGTCATTTATTGTGATAGTGTGGCTATTGATAGTGAGGTGGTAGTTTTTTTTGTGAGGAGGCCATTTATTAGTAAGTGGAGGTTGGTTATTGTGAGTTGGTTGATTATTGAGAACAAGTCCTTTATTGTGAGGTAGTTGTTTATTGAGGTGATCTTTTATTGTCTGGTGGTCGTTTATTGTGAGGTGGTCGTTTATTCTGAGGTGGTCGTTTATTCTGAGGTTATTGTGCATTGTGAAATAAATGTTTATTGTGAGGTTTTTGTATATATGAAGTGGATGTGGCTGTTTCTTGTGAAGTGGAGGTGATCGCTTGTGAGTTTGATGTTCATTGTGAGTTAGTTGCTTATTGTAAGGTGGTCGCCTATTGTTAGATGGTAGTTGTTTATTTTGTGGTGGTTGTTTATTGTGATGTGGCCGTTCATTGTGAGTTGGAGGTGGATGTTTATTGAGACTTGGTTGTTTATTGTAAGATAGTTGTTCATTGTGGGGGTTGTTGTTTATTGAAAGGTGGTCGTTTATTGTGAGATGGTCGTTTATTGTGAAGTGGTTGTTTATTAGGAGGTGGTTGTTTGTTGTTAGATGGTCGTCAATGATGTGGTTGTATATTGTGATGAAAAGGTGGTTGTTTATTGTGAGTTGGTCGTTTATTTTGAGGTAGTGGTTTTTTGAGGTGGTCGTTTACTGTGAGGGGGTGGTTAATTATAATGAGGTGGTTGTTTATTGTGAGGTGCTTATTTATTGTGAGATTGTTATTTATTATTAGTTGGAAGTTGTTCACTGTTAGTTGGTTGATTATTGTGAGGTGGTTATTTATTGCATGGGAGGGGGGGTCGTTTATTGTGAGGTGGTCATTTATTGTGAGGTTCTTATTTATTGTGAGGTGCTTGTGAATTGTGAAGCAGTTGTGAATTGCGTAATTGTTGTTCATTGTGAAAAGTTTTTTTTTAGGCAGAGGTAGTTGGTCATTGTGAAGTAGTTGATCATTTTGAGGTGGTCGTTTATTATGCAGGGGATGTGTTTGTTTATTACCAAATAATTCTTTATTGTGAGGTTGTCGTTTATTATGAGGTGGATGTTTATTGAGAGGTGGTGGTGGTTGTTAACTGCGATGTGATTGTTTATTGTGAGGTGGTCCTTTTTGTGAGATGGTCCTTTATCGTGAGGTGGTCGTAGTTGACTTGCTTGTTTATTGTGAGGTGGTCGTTTATTGTGAGGTGGTTGTTTATGGTGAGGTGGTTGTTTAGTGCGAGATGAATGTTTATTGTGAGTTGGTCGTTTATTGTGATGTGAAAGTGGTTGTTTATTATGAGGTAGAGGTGATTGGTTATTAGGAGGTGGTTGTTTACTGTGTGGTGGTGGTTGTTTGTGAGGTGTTCGTTTATTGTGAGGTGGTTGTTTAAAAACAACCACCTCACTATAAACAACTAACTCACAATAAAAGTACCATTCTTCACAATAAAACAACTAGCCTCCCAGGAAAACAGCTGCCTTATAATAAAAACCACCACTCACTATACAATCAATCTCTAATTACACAACCACAAAACATCCACAATAAATAACAGACCTCACAATTAAAGATCATCTCTCAAAATAAACGACCACTTCCAAAATAAACAACTGCCATACAATAAACGAACACCTCCACCATAACCAACCACCTTCATATAAACAACTCACAATAACAAATCATCTCTCAATGACCATCTCACAATAAACACCACACCATGGCAATACACAAATCGAATCTCAAAACAACCACCTCGCATAAACAAAACCTCCTTACTAACGACACCTCTCAAATAAACGACCACCTCCATCTCACCAATAACAACCTCCTGTCCAAAATAACACCACTCATAATAAACAACACTTCATAATAATCGACCACCTCATAATAAACAATTACCTCACAATAAACGACCAACTTGCAATAATAGAACCACTCTCACAATAAAATAAGTACCTGGTAAACAACCATTCACAAACACCACCTCACAATAAACGGCACTTCCACCTCAAAATAAACAACAACATCCACCCTTATAATCGACAACACACCTCACAACTATCTTTCAA
>WNGS01167104.1:9188705-9208695 GCA_020271785.1 Procambarus virginalis | reverse complement strand
GTCTCACCCCTAACTGTAACTCTCTGCTTCCTATGGCTTAGGTACTCCCTTATCCACTGGAGCGCCCTACCAGTTACTCCTGCCTGTTTCACCAGCTTTTTAAAACCCCATAAAAGTTTCACAACCTTTTATGGGGTACTGTGTCAAAGGCTTTCCGACAGTCCAAAAAATGCAGTCCGCCCACCCTTCTCTTTTTTGCTTAATTTTCGTCACCTGATCGTAGAATTCTATCAAGCCTGTAAGGCAAGATTTACCCTCCCTGAACCCATGTTGATGGGTGGTCACGAAGTCTCTTCTCTCCAGATGTGTTACTAGGTTTTTTCTCACAATCTTCTCCATCACCTTGCATGGTATACAAGTTAAGGACACTGGCCTGTAGTTCAGTGCCTGTTGTCTGTCACCCTTTTTGTATATTGGTACTACATTAGCAGTCTTCCATATTTCTGCTAGGTCCCCCGTTGCCAGTGACTTACTATACACTATGAAGAGTGGTAAGCAAAGTGCTCCTGCACACTCTTTCAATACCCATGGCGAGATCCATCCGGCCCAACAGCTTTTCTCACATCCAGCTCCAATAGGTGCTTTTTGACCTCGTCTCTTGTAATTTCGAACCTATCCAAGGTCACCCTGGTTTGCTGCCACCTCTTCTAGCGCCGTGACATCTCCCTGTTCTATTGTAAAGACCTCCTGGAACCTTTTGTTGAGTTCTTCACACACCTCTTTGTCATTCTCTGTGTATCTGTCCTCGCCCACCCTAAGTTTCATCACCTGTTCCTTCACTGTTGTCTTCCTCCTGATGTGACTGTGTAGTAGCTTTGGTTCAGTCTTGGCTTTATTAGCTATATCATTTTCATACCTTTTCTCAGCTGCTCTTCTCACATTGACATACTCGTTCCTGGTTCTCTGGTATCTCTCTCTACTTTTTGGTGTTCTGTTAATATGGAAGTTCCTCCATGCCCTTTTGTTCAGCTCCTTTGCTTTCATACATTCCCTATTAAACCACGGATTCTTCCTTTGCTTCTCTGTTTTTTCCTGTCGGGCTGGGACAAACCTGCTTACAGCCTCCTGACATTTTTGGGTGACATAGTCCATCATGTCTTGTACGGACTTGGTTCCGAGTTATGTGTCCCAATGTATATCCCATAGGAATTTATTCATCTCCTCATAGTTTCCCTTTCGGTATGCCAGCCCTTTGGTTCCCAGTTCTTTTTTGGGGATGATAATTCCTAGCTCAACCAGGTACTCAAAGATCAATACACTATGATCACTCATTCCCAGTGGGGCTTCCAACTTAACTTCCCTTATATCCGACTCATTTAGGGTAAATATCAGATCAAGCAAGGCTGGTTCATCCCCTCGTCTCATTCTTGTCGGTCCCTTGACGTGTTGACTTAGAAAGTTTCTTGTTGCCACATCCAGCAGCTTAGCTCTCCATGTGTCTGGGCCTCCATGTCGGTCTCTGTTCCCCAAATCTATCATCCCATGGTTGAAGTCTCCCATGATTAGAAGTCTGGATCCGTTCCTGCTAGCCACAGAAGCTGCTCTCTCTATTGCAATGATGGTGGCCATGTTGTTTCTATCATATTCCTGTCTGGGTCTTCTGTCATTCGGTGGGGGGTATATATGACTACTATTATAATTTTCTGTCCTCCAGTTGCTATGGTGCCTAATATGTAGTCACTGAAACCTTCACAGTTCTGAATTACCATTTCTTCGAAACTCCAACCTTCTCTTAGTAGCAAAGCCACACCACCTCCTCCTCTCCCTTCTCTCTCTTTCCTCACTACATAGTAGCCCTGTGGAAACACTGCATTTGTTATGATTTTCGTTAGCTTTGTTTCTGTGAGTGCTATTATGTCTGGGTTTTCTTCTAGTGCCCATTTCTTCATGTGTGTGTGTGTGTGTGTGTGTGTGTGTGTGTGTGTGTGTGTGTGTGTGTGTGTGTGTGTGTGTGTGTGTGTGTGTGTGTGTGTGTGTGTGTGTGTGTGTTCATTCACCTAGTTGTATTCACCTAGGTGTGCTTGCGGGGGTTGAGCTCTGCTCTTTCGGTCCGCCTCTCAACTGTCAATCAACTGTTTCTACTACTACTATTTTTTTTCTCTACACCACACATACACCTTAGGAAGCAGCCCATGACAGCTGACTAACTCCCAGGTACCTATTTACTGCTAGGTAACAGGAGCACAGGGTGAAAGAGACTTTGTCCATCGTTTCTCGCCAGCGTCCGGGATCGAACCCAGGACAACACGATCATGTGTACAGCGTGCTGTCCGCTCGGCCGGCCGGCTCTGTGTGTGTGTGTGTGTGTGTGTGTGTGTGTGTGTGTGTGTGTGTGTGTGTGTGTGTGTGTGTGTGTGTGTGTGTGTGTGTGTGTGTGTGTGTGTGTGTTAGTGTGTGTGTGTGTGTTTATTATTTGTGTTTGTAGAATCGAGCTATTAGCACTTGGACCCCCGCCTTTCTAACCAATCTATTTTTCCCTCTTCTATGTATATTACAAATATTTCTAACAGATACACTCACACACACGCACATTCCCAGGAAGCAACCCATAGCAGCTGTCTAACACCCAGGTATTTATTTACTGGTGAGCAGATGCATCAGGGGGAAATAAACTCTGCTCATTTGTTTCCGCCTCGGCTGGGAATCGAATTCGGGCCCTTAAGAATACGACATTCGAGTGTTCTCCACTCAGCCCTGAGGCCCCAAAGTGCCTCGCGCGCGCGCGTGGTGTGTGTACTTTCCTAGTTGTGCTTGCGGCTGTTGAGTTTAGGCTCTTTGGTCCCGCCCCTCAACTGTCAGCTAATATAGCGATTTCTGAGCCTACTGGTCTCTATCATATCTACATTTGAAACTGTGTATGGAATCTGCCTCCACCACATCACTTCCTAATGCATTCCATTTGTTAACTACTCTGACACTAAAAAATTCTAATATCTCTAAGGCTCATCTGGATACTTACTTTCGACTTGTGTCCCCTTGTGCGTGTACCCTTAGTGTTAAATAAATTCTCTTTATCTAGCCTATCAATTTATGTAGGAATCTTGTATATGGTTATCATGTTTCACCTAAACCTTCTTTCGTTTAGCAACGTGAGGTTTATTTCCCGTAGTTTCTCTTCGTTGCTCATGCTCCTCAGCTCGGGTACTAGTCTCATGGCATGTCTCGTCCTTCTCCAATATATTCTTGAGATACAGACTCCATGCGAGAGCTGCATGCTCAAGGATTGGTCTGACATATGTGGTATACAAAGTTCTGAATGATTCCTTACGCAAGTTTCTAAAGGCCGATCTTATGTTGGCCACCCCTGGTATATGCCGCTGATGTGATCCTCTTGATGTGGGCTTCAGCGAGACATGTCTGGCGTGATATCAATCCCCCGTGTCTTTCTTACTCTCAGATTTATGAACAATTTCATATCCCAAATGGTACCGTGCATCTGGCCTCCTGCTCTTTACATCTATTTTCATTACTTTACATTTGCTCGGGTGAAACTCTAACAGCCATTTATTGACCATTCTTTCAGTTTGTCCAGTTCATATTGAAGTCTTATGCTGTCATCTGTCTTTATCCTTCTCACAATTTTTGCATCGTCAGCAAACATTGAGAGGAATGAGTCAATGCCCTCTGGAAGATCATATACATATATCAGAAACAGAAAAGGTCCGAGTACAGAGCCCTGTGAGACCCCATTGGCGTCTTCACGCCAATTTGAGGTCTCACCCCACACAGTAACTCTCTATTTCCTATTGCTTAGGTACTCCCTTCTCCATTGGATCATCTTACCAGTGCTCCAGTGGATAAAATGGAGCTTAGAATGTGAAATGACTACAATCTTTTCCAGCCTTTCCTCTCCTCTCTTAACAATCTGGCTCCTTCGGTAAATTTCAATGTGGATTGGGGAATCACATTCACTCCTTCCTTTCCTTGACGTTCAAGTTCACAGCTGTGTCCGGTTTCTCTTTCCTGTCTACCG
The DNA here is from genome assembly GCA_020271785.1 of Procambarus virginalis. Taxonomy (NCBI): domain Eukaryota; kingdom Metazoa; phylum Arthropoda; class Malacostraca; order Decapoda; family Cambaridae; genus Procambarus; species Procambarus virginalis. The sequence goes on along the minus strand of WNGS01167104.1, from coordinate 9,204,722 downwards.
CAAACCCTTGCATAGTGGTATGTACATTCACTTCTGTTCCTACCATCCTCCTTCTCTTAACAGTGGAGGTACTGGGTCTTTATATTCTCTCCACCTCCAACTCAAACACAGAATAGCTAATGTACTTCGTTTCGACAACAAGCGCAAATGCACTATTTATCGTGCAAAAACAGATGATATTACAGCAGCCTCCAAGATTGTGGCTTTATTCCCCCAGACTATGACAGGCATTGTGACTATTTCTTAATTTATTGTGATGTAATTGAGTTGGAACGATATGGGGGGCAGATTGTAAATATCTTAGATGCGATTAATTTTTATGACTCATATTCTAGAGGGGCACACCCCCCCCCTAATGTATAAAACATTAAATATCAACACCCTAGAGAAAATCATCCATAAGATAACCAATCAGTTTGGGCGGATGGTTAGTTTTGAAGATGGGAGATCGGTTACTGCAGTCCTACATATCCATCCTAAAGTATAGCAATATATAGAACTGTTTTCCCTATGTCTTGGTTTTTATAAAGACAAAGGTCAAGATGAGAATACATTTCCAACCACCTATTCAAAATGAATTTCGGGACATATTTGTCCCACTCACTCGGAGACGTGGTTTGAAAGGACCTGGGATGAATGACAGCCGCACCTTCCATGCCTCTTATCTCAGATCTGGTGGGGACTTCTTTGGGACTCTAGCTGGTATAGTACGACGAGCCATGCCATTTATTATGTGGATTTAACACCAAGTGCTATTGATTTTGGAAGAAATGTACTTGGTGATTTATCCAGTGGTAAACAAGATGTAAAGAGTGCTGTGAGAACACATGGTTTTGATGCTCTTAAGAGTGTGGGAAAGAATTGGTAACAGGAGGAAGAATTAAAAGACTCTCTAGGGGAAAGACTCATTCTAAGCAAATAAAAAAAATAAACGGGGTCTTGCCTATAAAGATGATGTATTTTCACTAACTTAAGCAGTCATACTTGGACTTTCGGGGAGATGATGGCGGCTAGTGTGGCTGGGGTGAAAATACCATTAGAATATTATAGCTCCAGTATTATTGACCAATTTCCTAGAAGTAACAAAATTCGCATTGAGGAGAGTTCAATTGCCTCCACACAACAAATAGACATTCTACCCGTCAACCTACCCTTCAATTAGCGTTTGAGGGATAATTACTTAGAATTCCGCATACCTGGCACCCATGGGGCATTTTCTTAGATCTGGCCAATATTATTATAGACATTAAAGCATCTTTACCAAGGGAGCCGGTCGTCCGAGCGGACAGCACACTGGACTTGTGATCCTGTGTTCCCGGGTTCGATCCCGGGCGCCGGCGAGAAACAATGGGCAGAGTTTCTTTCACCCTATGCCCCTGTTACCTAGCAGTAAAATAGGTACCTGGGTGTTAGTCAGGTGTCACGGGCTGCTTCCTGGGGGTGGAGGCCTGGTCGAGGACCGGGCTGCGGGGACACTAAAGCCCCGAAATCATCTCAAGATAACCTCAAGAAAAGATCTTTAACCAAAGATGATGATATAACAAAATTGGAGGAGGATGACTATGTGGAATTTGTAAACGGTTTGTCAAATACCATGATTAAAGGTGTTCAGGTTTTCTTAGGGGTTGAAACAAATTCTAATTTTAATTATTGGTTCTTTATAAAAGTAATCACCTCTATGCCTCCCTCAAAAATGTCTTCCTTGGGGAGAATTGGGGCCTTCCGTAGGGACTGGAATGACGGCGATGGTATAATCAGTAATGAATTCACTAATACTTATTTTACCGGAGCAAGTGCCAAGGACAAAAAAATTATTTCTGACTTAAAAAGTCGTGGTTTGTCGATGTGTTTCCCGCTGACGTTGGATATACCAACTCTAGATCAATGTGTATTAGACAATATAGATGTGTGTCTAAGGTTGGAACTCTTTCTTCATGCTTGGTTGCTAAATACCAGTGTGACTGATGGAACTAAGTATCGAATACATATGGATTATGCTAAATTATGGGTTACGGGGGTTTTCCCCTACCCAAGCGCCTACCTGGATATAAACAGTTCACAATTAGCATCCCCTGACCCCATAAGCTTTACCTTCAACAGAGCAATTTCCAAGACGTATGTCCTGGCATGGAATCAAACTAGTCTCTTAATTGATTAGCCTTGGTCTCAAGTAATACCCCACAAGATATATATAGTAATTGCCCCAACGAGTTATTATGCGGGTCTTCACCAGGGTAATGGTTTATATTTTGAAAATGCAAAGCTGAAAAGTATTGCAATGTATTTGAACAATAAAGCAATTTATCAAACTGGGGGTGACTTCGACAACCACTATTCACGTCTTAATTATGAAGCTTTGAAGAGATTAGGGTTAGAGCGTGACTCACTACTAGCCTATGACACTTTCAATAATGGAAGATCAATATTCGCCTTTGACTTAAGCACCATTTAAACAAAGGATTCCCTTCCTGTGGAGAAATCTGACAACTTGCATATGGAGCTTGAATTTGGTGGTGGGGTCCCCTATAATAGACTGGTTTTGCTGTTTGGGGAAACAACTGAGGTTTATCCATCAATGGGCAGAGAACTGTTCGATGTGATGTGCGGGCTTAGAACATAATGAATTGTCACGATATAAATATAAATTTAAAATATAACCTAGGTGCTCATGTGCTTTACCTAGGTTGTTATAATGCAGATGAAATTGAACATTTAAATATCACAACAGTGAAACCTATAGTCCTTATAACTAGTATTTTACCATCACACAGTAAAGTATGTATGGGACATTGGGTGGGTATTTATTTCAATAAAATTAAACGTAGAATGGTTGTTTTTTTATAGTTATGCATTGTCCCCCGGATACTTACGGCAATTATTTTGAGGGATTTATTAAAATAACAAAATACAGAGGTGTTTAGCATGTGCCACAGACTCCAGAGTGATTTTAGTCTCGCCTGCGGGCTATATTGAATCATGTTTGTTCACAGAATAACCCTCCTGGGGTTGCCTTCAACAGTACATTATTTACATAATGTATTTTTTAGTGATACATTAAAATTAAACGATAAACGAGCCCTCGCTTCTGCATAGCAATATTTTCTTATGAAACAATCATGTGTTAGGACATTTTGTAGAGGACTAGGAGTTGTTCTTATAGGTGGTGTAGGGAATTATTTTTGTTAGCAACTTAACCTAAATAACTTCATAGAAATTGTGGAGTAGGGGGGGAATGGGGGGTGGGGGTACTGGGCTATTAAAACACCAGACACCCACCAAGTCTCCCCAGACGACCACCATCCGACCTGCAAAATGGAATATGCCTCTAAAAAACATCTGTATCAAAGATTAAAGTCCTTGAAGGACCTGGTTAGTACTGGTCACACTTCTTGATAATAAATTTATTTTATTTCTGTAGCAATAGTTTTTTTTATATTCACTATTTTTTCTTTATTTTCTTTAGCACAGTTCTTGGGACCTGTCCATATTTGCAGAGTGGTAACTCTACGAAGGGAATCTGCCCCAAACAAGATGCTGATACGTAGTCTAACTGACACTACCTGCTGTAAAGGACACAAGTCTGCACCTGCAGGGGATGAGGTATGTACTAGATGTTCTTAGAGAAATAGAATATGTTTCTAAAAAAAAGATATAATCCCATAAAAAACTTTACACCCTACAAATTATACATTTTTTCCCCCACCCCTCTCTACCAGAACACACTTGAGGTAGTGAAAGACCTTCCACCCAAACCCAACCACCCTCACCCCCACCCACAAGCGAGAGGGATGAGCATGAGGTATGAGTATCAACACATCCCCCACACATTATCGATGAGAGGAAGTCAGAATTCTACTCGGACGAGGATGGGGAAGTGGAGGAGAATGAGGATGAGGAGGGCGGGCCATAACTACCTTTACTATCTTATATATTATTTGTGGTCTTTACCTAATAAATGATTTAATATTTAAAATGTTTTTTAAACCCCCTTGGGAAAATTTATATATAATACTCCTTAAGTACACTATATATATATATATATATATATATATATATATATATATATATATATATATATATATATATATATATATATATATATATATATATAATATATATATATATATATATATATATATAGTGTACAGATGTCAAGCCTCTACTTCTACAAATCTATACCCCGCTTTCCATGTTCTGTGTTTCACCCCACTATTATATATATATATATATATATATATATATATATATATATATATATATATATATATATATATATATATATATATATATATATACATATATATATATATATATATATATATATATATATATATATATATATATATATATATATATAATAGTGGGGTGAAACACAGAACATGGAAAGCGGGGTATAGATTTGTAGTAGAGGTTGGGTACCAATAGAACTGCAGAAGGCCTATTGGCCCATATTTCTTAATGTTTCTATATTGGAGCGGAGTCTTGAAGTGGGTAGAATATAGATGTGCGTTAATTGGCTGTTGATTGCTGGTGTTGACTTCTTGATGTGTAGTGCCTCGCAGATGTCAAGCCGCCTGCTGTCGCTGTATCTATCAATGATTTCTGTGTTGTTATTAACAAACAACACAGAAATCATTGATAGATACAGCGACAGCAGGCGGCTTGACATCTGCGAGGCACTACACATCAAGAAGTCAACACTAGCAATCAACAGCCAATTAACGCACAACTATATTCTACCCACTTCACGACTCCGCTCCAATATAGAAACATCAAGAAATATGGGCCAATAGGCCTTCTGCAGTTCTATTGGTACCCAACCTCTACTTCTACAAATCTATACCCCGTTTTCCATGTTCTGTGTTTCACCCCACTATTGTATTACATCACCTCACCCAAATGCAGGTATAAGAGCCAATATATATATATATATATATATATATATATATATATATATATATATATATATATATATATATATATATATATATATATATATATTTTGGTAGCAGTCTTTCTTGTAAACATATATTATTAAATATGCCCGAAAAAGTAAGATTATTAATTCTTACACGAATTTTTTCAATATTTCTTATGTTTCTTTTCACTGTCGATGGTAATTGAAAAATCAATTCTCAATAATTCATTTTTATTTCTAGTCTGACGCGACACTTGAATGCGTTTCGTAATAACTTATTACATTTTCAAAGACTTTAGTTTACACACACAACTATAACCTGCAAACACTAAACAGACTTCTACTATGCTATAATTTAAACAGCTTTCATATTATATACCTGCATTTGGGTGAGGTGATATGTTACAACAGTTTTGGATAAGGTGAAACAAACTTTCAACACAAGACAGAACACGAAACAATGGGTATAAATTGGGTAAATTAAAGGGAAGAATGGAAGTAACTGCAAAGGACCTATTGGATCATATTTCTTGATGCTTCTATATTGGTGCAGAGTCTTGAAGTGGGTAGAATATAGTTGTGCATTAATTGGCTATTGATTGCTGGTGTTGACTTCTTTATGTGTAGTGCCTCGCAGATGTCAAGCCGCCTGCTATCGCTGTATCTATCGATGATTTCTGTGACGTTTGTTAAGACGTCTCTGGTGATGGTCTGGTTGTGGGAAGAGATTATATGTTCCTTAATGGAGGCCTGTTGCTTATGCATCGTTAATCGCCTGGAAAGAGATGTTGTTGTCTTGCCTATATGCTGAGTTGTTTGAGGCTTACAGTCCCCAAGAGGGCATTTGAAGGCATAGACGACGTTGGTCTCTTTTAAAGCGTTCTGCTTCATGTCTAGAGAGTTTCTCATGAGTAGGTTGGCCGTTTTTTTGGTTTTATAGTAAATCGTCAATTGTAACTTCTGATTATTGTCTGTAGGGATAACGTTCCTATTAACAATATCTTTCAGGACCCTTTCCTCTGTTTTATGAGCTGTGGAAAAGAAGTACTTGTAAAATAGTCTAATAGGGGGTACAGGTGTTGTGTTAGTTGTCTCTTCAGAGGTTGCATGGCGTTTCACCTTCCTTCTTATGATGTCATCAACGAAACCATTGGAGAAGCCATTGTTGGCTAGGACCTGCCTTACCCTACAGAGTTCTTCATCGACTTGCTTCCATTCTGAGCTGTGGCTGAGAGCACGGTCATCATAAGCGTTAACAACACTCCTCTTGTACCTGTCTGGGCAGTCACTGTTGGCATTGAGGCACATTCCTATGTTTGTTTCCTTTGTGTGGACTGCAGTGTGGAAACCTCCGCTCCTTTCCATGACTGTTACATCCAGAAAGGGCAGCTTCCCATCCTTCTCCATCTCGTAAGTGAAACGCAACACAGAATTTCACTCAAACGCCTCCTTCAGCTTCTGCAGATGTCTGACATCAGGTACCTGTGTAAAAATGTCGTCAACATACCTGCAGTATATGGCCGGTTTCAAGTTCATGTCGACTAAGACCTTCTGTTCGATGGTACCCACGTAGAAGTTCGCAAACAGGACACCTAGGGGAGAACCCATGGCGACCCCATCTACTTGCTTATACATGTGCCCATCCGGGCTCAAGAAGGGTGCCTCTTTAGAACAAGCTTGGCGCAGTTTCCTAAGAAAGTTTTCTGGTATGTCAAGAGGAGTACAGGCCGGATCACGATACTCTTTGGCCGCTATCATCCCGATTGTTTCACCCCCAAAAACTCCCCTCTCCAGACACAAAACAGAACGCTTTAAAAGAGTCCAACGTCGGCTATGCCTTCAAATGCCCACTTGGGAACTGTAAGCCTCAAAGAACTCAGCATATAGGCAAGAGAACAACATCTCTTCCCTGGCGATTAACGATGCATAAGCAACAGGGCTCCATTAAGGAACATATAATCTCTTCAAACAACCAGACCATCACCAGAGAGGTCTTAACAAACAACACAGAAATCATCGATAGATACAGCAATAACAGGCGGCTTGACATCTGCGAGGCACTACACATCAAGAAGTCAACACCAGCAATCAACAGCCAATTAATGCACAACTATATTCTACCCACTTCAAGACTCCGCACCAATATAGAAGCATCAAGAAATATGGGCCAATAGGCCCTTTGCAGTTACTTCCATTCTTCCCTTTAATTTACCCAATTTATACCCATTGCACCGTGTTCTGTCTTGTGTTGAAAGTTTGCTCTATCTTGTGTTGAAAGTTTTGTTCACCTCATCCAAAACTGTTGTAACATATCACCTCACCCAAATGTGGGTATATAAGATGAAAACTGTTTAAATTATAGCATAGTAGTACTCTGTTTAGTGTTTGCAGGTTATAGTTGTGTGTGTGTAAACTAAAGTCTTTGAAAATGTAAAAAGTTATTACGAAATGCGTTCAAGTGTCGCGTCAGACTAGAAATAAAAGTTAATTTTTTAGAATTGATTTTTCAATTACCATCGACAGTGAAAAGAAATATTAGAAATATTGAGAAAATTCGTGTAAGAATTATTAATCTTACTTTTTCGGTCATATTTAATAATATATGTTTACAAGAAAGACTGATTCCAAAATATACTAATATTAAAACGTACAACCCAGCAGCAAGGAATCAAGCCTTCACGATAAAATATCGCCAAGATCTGATTCGAAATCAGATACACAAGGCAGAAAATGAAATCAAAGACAACAAAACGCAACTACTTCATGCTGCAAACCAATGGAGAAACAGCAACATCGACGAAAACCTCCGTACTCGTATCGAGCAACACCTCGACATCCTCACAGATCGACATCATCTCAGCACCGAAACCAGGATAATCAAGAAACTAACAACGTTATATGGAGGACCTATAGCGATTCCACGACCAAGAGACGGCTTCCTGAACCTTTCTGGAATCAACCTCACTGAGGACCAAGCCACTCTCCTAAATCTGGGTATAAACTGTCACGTTATGTCCAGACCAAGTGAGATGGCCCGGAAAGTGGAGTTGGAGATCCTGTTGGACGACATTTTCGACCTCGAGACACAAAAGAAGGTCACCACCAAAGACACCTTACAAGCAGAACTTATTGCAGAAGGAGGAAAGATTCGAGGCAACTACAGAAGCACCATACTGTCCCCCGAGCTCAAAGCGGCAGCTAAGAGCCTTCGTGAGAACAAGGAGATAGTCGTCAGGAGAGGTGACAAGTCGCCAAAATACGTCATTCTTAAAAAAGACGAATATCTGGCGAAAATGAACATCATGCTCTCTGACCAAACTAAATTCCAAAGGGTAATGAAGGACACTACAGCCGAATTGAAAGCAAAGGTTAACAGATTGATCGAAACTGTGAACGCCAAGAAATCCGGACTCCACCTGCCAAAGATTATTGGGGAATACAAACCTGGGTATGCGTATGGAAATGTCAAGACACACAAGCCTGGAAACCCACTTCGGCTAATTATCAGCCAGATACCCACACTCACGTACAGACTGGCAAAGTGACTCAACGACTTGCTGACCCCTTATGTCCCTTGCACCTTCAGCCTGAAGTCCCCGAAGGAATTTGTTGACTTACTGCGGGGAACACGGGCTACAGGGATAAGAGCTTCGTTGGACGTAGAATCACTGTTTACCAACGTACCTGTGAATGAAACAATCGGGATGATAGCGGACAGAGTGTATCGTGATCCGGCCTGTACTCCTCTTGACATACCAGAAAACATTCTAAGGAAACTACTCCAAGCTTGTACTAGAGAGACACCCTTCTTGAGCCCGGATGTGCACATGTATAAGCAAGCAGATGGGGTCGCCATGGGTTCTCCCCTAGGTGTCCTGTTTGCGAACTTCTGCATGGGTACCATCGAACAGAAGGTCTTAGTCGACATGAACTTGAAACCAGCCATATACTGCAGGTATGTTAACGACATTTTTACACAGGTACCTGATTTCAGACATCTGCAGGAGCTGAAGGAGGCATTTGAGCGGAATTCTGTGTTGCGTTTCATTTACGAGATGGAGAACGATGGGAAGCTGCTCTTTCTAGATGTAACAGTCATGGAAAGGAGTGGAGGTTTCCACACTGCAGTCTACACTAAGGAAACAAACATAGGAATGTGCCTCAGTGCCAACAGTGACTGCCCAGAAGGTACAAGAGGAGTGTTGTTAATGCTGATGTCGACCGTGCTCTCAGCCACAGCTCAGGATGGAAGCAAGTCGATGAAGAACTCTGTAGGGTAAGGCAGGTCCTAGTCAACAGCAGCTTCTCCAATGGTTTCGTTGATGACATCATAAGAAGGAAGCTGAAACGCCAAGCAACCTCCGAAGAGACAACTAACACAACACCTGTATCCCTTATTAGACTATTTTACAGGAACTACTTTTCCACAAAATTGAGAAAATTATATAAATTCTGGAAAGTTTGGCTTATTAGGCAAATCAGGCCTTGCATAGTAGGCAAAGTACGACGTTCTGGCTACTAGGTACGACATATGTATATATATATATATATATATATATATATATATATATATATATATATATATATATATATATATATATATATATATATATATATTCGTAGCTATACTGGCAGGCAGTGCCAAAAGTCACAACGGAGGATTGAATATGAAACTTGTCCTAACACAATGTTGCATTTTTTATGTATACTCTACCTAAGGCCAGAAAATGTACTAGAAAGCGGCGCGCGAAAGTGACATACTGTCCCGTTTTCTTTCTTAAGGTTGGGAAACCTTGAATCAGTTTTCCTGTTGCATAGGTAAGTTTTCCTGCTGCATATGTATGTTTTCTTGCAGTATATGTAAGTTTTCCTGCTGCATATGAATGCTTTCCTGCTACATGTGCAAGTTTTCCTGCTGCATATGTAAGTTTTCCGGATGCATATGTAAGTTTTCCTGCTGAATGTGGACGTTTTCCTGCTACATGTGTAAGTTTTCCTGTAGCATATGGAAGTTGTCCTACTACATATGTAATACACATGTGCTCAAGTCCTTGCCCTTCATACATCGTTATTTATACCAAATTTATCAACTTGTTCTAATTGCGGAGTTTTAGTACAGGTTAAAGGAATGTAATGTTGACGTTTACAGGTCAATTCCTTAAAAATATTTTAGTCTTTTAAGGCTATGCAGTTTCATATACTAGTTATTTTTCCTATAGTATTCAAAATGATTATTAATACGTATTAGTAACATGTAAAGCAAATGTTTAATATTCGGGAATTAAGTTTTTATTTTATTTTTTCGGAAGTGAGATTAATTGTTTTGATAAACTGAAGGAAGGAACATGTGATGAGAAAGTAATTAGACTGAGGAAGTTCTCTGTGTGGCGAGGAGATCTCTCTCATCTTGGGGCGTCTAACACCGACTGTTTACTATTAACCAATGTGATTTTGTGGGAAAGGTTCAGTGCAGGTGGGCGGGGAAGGTGGTGTGATGGTGCAATTGGGTAGGGAAGGTGGTGTGACGGTGCTGAAAAGGGTAGGTGGTGTGACGGTGAAGGTGGGTGGGGAAAATGTTGTGACGGTGCAGGTGGGAGGGGAAGATGGTGTGATGGTACAGGTAGGAGGGGAAGCTGGTGTGACGGTGCAGGGGGAGGGGAAGGTGGTGTGACGGTGCAGGTGGGAGGGGAAGGTGGTGAGACGGTGCAGGTGGGAGGGGAAGGTGGTGTGACGGTGCAGGTGGGAGGGGAAGGTGGTGTGATGGTACAGGTGGGAGGGGAAGCTGGTGTGACGGTGCAGGGGGAGGGGAAGGTGGTGTGACGGTGCAGGTGGGAGTGGAAGGTGGTGTGACGGTGCAGGTGGGAGGGGAAGGTGGTGTGATGGTACAGGTGGGAGGGGAAGGTGGTGTGACGGTGCAGGGGGAGGGGAAGCTGGTGTGACGGTGCAGGTGGGAGGGGAAGGTGGTACTCACCTAGTTGTGTTTGCGGGGGTTGAGCTCTGGCTCTTTGGTCCCGCCTCTCAACCGTCAATCAACAGGTGTACAGATTCCTGAGCCTACTGGGCTCTATCATATCTACACTTGAAGCTGTGTATGGAGTCAGCCTCCACAACCTCTCTTCCTAATGCATTCTATTTGGCAACCACTCTGACACTAAAAAAGTTCTTTCTAATATCTCTGTGGCTCATTTGGGCACTCAGTTTCCACCTGTGTCCCCTAGTGCGTGTGCCCCTTGTGTTAAACAGCCTGTCTTCATCTACCCTATCAATTCCCTTCAGAATCTTGAATGTGGTGATCAAGTCCCCCCTAACTCTTCTGTCTTCCAGCGAAGTGAGGTTTAATTCCCGTAGTCACTCCTCGTAGCTCATACCTCTCAGCTCGGGTACTAGTCTGGTGGCAAACTTTTGAACCTTTTCCAGTTTAGTCTTATGCTTGACTAGATATGGACTCCATGCTGGGGCTGCATACTCCAGGACTGGCCTGACATATGTGGTATACAAAGTTCTGAATGATTCTTTACACAAGTTTCTGAATGCCGTTCGTTTGTTGGCCAGCCTGGCATATGCCGCTGATGTTATCCTCTTGATATGGGCTGCAGGAGACAGGTCTGGCGTGATATCAACCCCCAAGTCTTTTTCTTTCTCTGACTACTGAAGAATTTCCTCTCCCAGATGATACCTTGTATCTGGCCTCCTACTCCCTACATCTATCTTCATTACATTACATTTGGTTGGGTTAAACTCTAACAACCATTTGTTCGACCATTCCTTCAGCTTGTGTAGGTCTTCTTGAAGCCTCAAGCAGTCCTCTTCTGTCTTAATCCTTCTCATAATTTTGGCATCGTCTGCAAACATTGAGAGAAATGAATCTATACCCTCTGGGAGATCATTTACATATATCAGAAACAAGATAGGACCGATTACAGAGCCCTGTGGGACTCCACTGGTGACTTCATGCCAATCTGAGGTCTCATCCCTCACCGTAACTCTCTGCTTTCTATTGCTTAGGTACTCCCTTATCCACTGGAGCACCTTACCAGCTACACCTGCCTGTCTCTCCAGCTTATGTACCAGCCTCTAATGCGGTACTGTGTCAAAGGCTTTCCGACAATACAAGAAAATGCAGTCCGTCCAGCCCTCTCTTTCTTGCTTAATCTTTGTCACCTGGTCGTAGAATTCTATTAAGCCAGTCAGGCAAGATTTACCCTCCCTGAACTCATGTTGGCGATTTGTCACGAAGTCCCTTCTCTCCAGATGTGCTACCAGGTTTTTTCTCACGATCTTCTCCATCACCTTGCATGGTATACAAGTCAAGGACACTGGCCTGTAGTTCAGTGCCTTTTGCTTGTCGCCCGTTTTGTATATTGGGACCACATACGCCATCTTCCATATTTCTGGTAGGTCTCTCGTATCCAGTGACCTACTATACACAATGGAGAGTGGCAAGCAAAGTGCCTCTACACACTCTTTCAGTACCCATGGCGAGATCCCGTCTGGACGAACAGCCTTTCTAACATCCAAATCCAGCAGGTGTCTCTTGACCTCCTCTCTCGCAATTTCGAAATCTTCCAAGGCCTCCTGGTTTACTTCCTTTTCTCCTAGCACAGTGACCTCACCTTGTTCTGTTGTGAAGACCTCCTGGAACCTCTTGTTGAGTTCATCACACACCTCTTTGTCATTCTCTCTATACCTGTCCTCGCCTGTTCTAAGTTTCACTACTTGTTCTTTCACAGTTGTTTTCCTTCTGATGTGACTGTGGAGTAGCCTTGGTTTGGTCTTGGCTTTGTTTGCTATATCATTTTCATAACTTTTCTCTGCTTCTCTTCTCACCCTGACATACTAATTCCTTGTTCTCTGGTATCTCTCTCTGCTTTCTGGTGTTCTGTTATTCCGGAAGTTCCTCCACTCTTTTTTGTTCAGTTTCTTTCCTTCCATACATTCCCTATTATACCATGGATTCTTCTTTTGCTTCTCGGATGTTTCCTTTTGGGCCGAGATGTATCTGCTTACTGCCTCCTGACACTTTTGGGTGATATAGTCCATCATATCTTGTACAGACTTAGCTCTGAGGTCTGTGTCCCAAGGTATTTCCCTTAGGAAGCTTCTCATCTCCTCATAATTTCCCTTTTGGTATGCCAGCCTTTTGTTTCCTAGTTCTTTTTTGGGGGAGATAATTCCTAGCTCTACCAGGTACTCAAAGTTCAATACACTGTGATGACTCATTCCCAAGGGTGCTTCCATCTTGACTTCCCTTATATCCCACTCATTTAGGGTAAATATCAGATCAAGCATTGCTGGTTCATCTTCTCCTTTCATTCTTGTTAGTTCCTTGATGTGCTGGCTTAGAAAGTTTCTTGTTGCCACGTCCAGCAGCTTAGCTCTCCATGTTTCTGGTCCTACATGCGGGTTTCTGTTCTCCCAATCTATCTTCCCATGGTTGAATTCTTCCATGATTAGTAGTCCAGATCCATTCCTGCTAGCAACAGAAGCTGCTTTCTCTATTATGTTAATGGTGGCCATGTTGTTTCTATCATATTCCTGTCTGGGTTTTCTGTCATTTGGTGGTGGATTATATATGACTACGACTAAAATTTTTTGTCCTCCAGTTGTTATTGAATCTATTATGTAGTCACTGAAACCTTCACATCCCTGAACAACTAACTCCTCAAAATCCCAGCCGTTTCTTACCAGCAGGGCTACACCACCACCACCTCTTCCTTCTCTCTCTTTCCTCATAACATAATAGTCCCGTTGGAACTCTGCATTTGTTATGGTTTTCGTTAGCTTTGTTTCTGTGAGAGCTATTATGTCTGGGTTTTCTTATAGTACCCATTCTCCAAGTTCATTTGCTTTATTTGTAATTTCATCTATGTTTGTTGTACATTGCATTGAGGCTCCCTTTCTTCTGTCCCTTCTCTAATCTCCTCCTTGGTGAGTATTCTGCTGGTGGAGGAAGCTGTGCCATGGGTGTGAGGATTTGTGAGGTGGATACCAGGGTTGCAGAGGATACTGGGATGAGGGGTGGGGGTCAAGTGAAGAGGGAGGGACAGCGAGGGTATGGGGAAAAAGGGGAGGGAGGACAGGAAGGAAAGTGGGGTTGTCTATGCAGTGGAGGGTGGTGGGGTTGCCCTCCCCGCTGGTGTTACTGGGTAGCTGGTTGTGGGTTCCCCCCCTCGCTCTGGGGGTGATGTGTTGGGAGCTGTAGTTTCCTGGTTTTCCCCTCCCGCCCTGCGCTTCTTCCTTGTTTCTGCCGCCATGGCCCTCTCCTCTCTTGTCATGTCCCTTTGGAGGAATACTTTTTTGAATTCTCCCATATGTTGCAGGTGGCTTTTCTTTGTTAGAATCATCTCCTTTGTTTTCTCGTTTGCTAACACTATCTTTAACACACGGTCTCGGTCTTTTTTGTACCAGCCTAACCTGAAAAACTTCTCAATGCTATGCTCAGCCCCTTCCATGTCTAGTGCCTTCAGTATCTCATTCACTGCCGCTTTGTCCTTATCATTCCATTCTTTCCTATTAGAGCCTTCCTGTTCATTAATTCCCACAGCTACCACTGATTTTTTCCTTTTCAGCAGCTGGCTAGTGGAGCATGCCGCTTGCTGTGAGGTGGCTGCTATCATGGCTACCTCCCCTGCAAACAATTTTAGGTTGCCACAACATATCTGGAAAGTGTTGGAAAGTATTGGCAACGTTTGTTTGCACGCATTAGATGCGTAATTTTGTGTGGATGTAAATAAGTTTCTGAAACGTTTTGCACGAAACGTTGGCTAAAAAAAATTTGAAACCTTGTGGCAACCTTAAATGTTTCATAATCGTAGTTTTTTATTGCTGTTATTTATATAAATGTAGAAATATAAAAGTATATTTCTACATTTAGTAAAATGAAACAGGGTCGTAATAAAGGTTAATTCATCATTTTTTACTCATATTCTTAGGAAGAGGTCGAGGAGGTCGAGGTCGTGGTGTAAGTAGCGTAGTGTAGTGGCCTGGTGTAGTAGCGTGGTGTAGTGGCCTGGTGTGTGCCTGGTATAGTGGCCTGGTGTAGTGGCCTGGTGTATGGCTGGTGTAGTGGCCTGTGTAGTGGCCTGGTGAGTGGCCTGGTGTAGTGGCCTGGTGTAGTAGCGTGGTGTAGTAGCGTGGTGTAGTAGCCTGGTGAAGTGGCCTGGTGTAGTGGCTGGTGTAGTAGCGTGGTGTAGTGGCCTGGTGTAGTGGCCTGGTGTAGTGGCCTGGTGTAGTGGCCTGGTGTAGTGGCCTGGTGTAGTTGCCTGGTGTAATGGCCTGTTGTAGTGGCCTGGTGTAGTGGCCTGGTGTATTAGCGTGGTGAAGTGGCCTGGTGTAGTGGCCCGTGTAGTAGCGTGGTGTAGTAGCGTGGTGTAGTAGCGTGGTGTAGTGGCCTGGTGTAGTAGCCTGGTGTAGTGCCCTGGTGTAGTGGCCTGGTGTAGTGGCCTGGTGTAGTAGCGTGGTGTAGTAGCGTAGTGTAGTAGCATGGTGTAGTAGCGTGGTGTAGTGGGCTGGTGTAGTAGCCTGGTGCAGTGGCCTGGTGTAGTGGCCTGGTGTAGTATCGTGGTGTAGTAGCCTGGTGTGTAGCGTGGTGTAGTGGCCTGTATAGTAGCGAGGTGTAGTGGCCTGGTGTAGTAGCGTGGTGTAGTAGCCTGGTGTAGTAGCGTGGTGTAGAAGCGTGGTGTAGTAGCGTGGTGTAGGGACCTGGTGTAGTAGCAAGGTGTAGTGGCCTGGTGTTGTAGCGTAGTGTAGTAGCCTGGTATAGTAGCCTGATGTAGTAGCCTGGTATAGGAGCCTGGTATAGTAGCCTGGTATAGTAGCCTGGTATAGTATCGGGTGTATAGCGTAGTGTAGTAGCGTGGTGTAGTAGCCTGGTATAGTAGCCTGTGTAGTAGCCTAGTAACGTAGCGTGGTGTAGTAGCCTGGTATAGTGGCCTGGTGTAGTAGCGTGGTGTAGTAGCCTGGTATAGTAGCGTGGTGTAGTGGCCTGGTGTAGTGGCCTGGGGTAGTGGCCTGGTGTAGTAGCATGGTGTAGTAGCGTGGTGTAGTGGCCTGGTGTAGTAGCGTGGTGTAGTAGCCTGGTGTAGTGGCCTGGTGTAGTA
>WNGS01167104.1:9151541-9174841 GCA_020271785.1 Procambarus virginalis | reverse complement strand
TAACCTCTACCCAAAATGAGCCACTTTGAGATTTTATATATATATGCTATCCTGAACAAATTTTGATAATATTTTACATCACACCTGAACGCGAATGCGGTCGTCCACTATTTTTCTTACGGTTCTGCTAGTATGACGACTCCTGGAGTCACGCGAAAAATATTTGTATAAATTCCATTTTCTATCCGATTTTATTGGGGATTGTTTAGAAGTGTTTGCCATGAAATTTACGTTTTCTCTAATAACCGAAGAGCTTATTAAAGAAAACGGCATGCAGTGAATCATCGTGGTAAAACAATTGTATTATTGACACGACAGTATGATCGACGTAGTTTTTATATTTGTTGCCGGTCGAACGCATCCTTATGTGACGGTTTATACTTATTTTCTTCTAGAACATTCTATTGCAAACACATTGGTACAAAAATTAAATACGTACATCGAAAAATAAGTCAGGACAGTGAATTGAATATACACTTTTCGATGCGGTTTTGCTGATATGCCGCCGCGGGTAACACTTCAGCCACTTCCCACACTCTTGTGGGTCGGTTGCGACATTGATTCTATATTTATATGCATATGTCCGTATAGAGAACTTTATTTCGATTCCAATGATACCAACATTAACGATGTAGGACAACTGTGGGCTTCACAACCATTAAGAGATGGAAGCATTTTGTTGCTGTTTGGCGCTCTCGGCAAGCGATGTCAATAGTTTTTTATTTGGTGTTGATATGCTTTATGATTTGGCGGCATTTTATAGGTATGTTCTTATAGACAATTCTATTGCGAACACAGTGATACCAAATTTAAATATGTATGCCTACAATTAGTGTCAGGACAGTCAAAAGAGTATACACTTTTCGGTCTTACCGCTTAGGCGCGAAACGCCGAACGCACATAGGATAAGGTTTCTTTCAGAACGCCGTACGCGCGAAAGTGATAATTGACCAGAAGGGGTACATACCAGTCTGAATTTCCACTCACACAACTAGATAAGTAATGATGATGTATGGATGACGATGGTGCTCCGTCGTCGCCTTCCACGTAGTGATTCACTAAGTTCTAGTAGAAGATGATGGCAGTTCTTCTCTGTCTACACAAGGCTCTGGAGTCAGTCACTGTATCGTTGTGTTACAGTTCACTAATTTACTGTACCACTGATCACAGTCACCACCCAACAAACACAATCAGGCAGTTCCACGGCGGGTCGTCCCACCACATCGTCAGGTCAGGTCGCTCCACTGGTTCTCCTCACTTTGTATGCACCGGTGATGCCACTAGCTCTACTTTGGTTTCTTCGCACTATCGCTAGTGATATGACTATGCTATGTTGCACCCTGCTAGCTACACACTGAGAGAGGCCAAATACTATGATCAAGCCTCTATGCTCCTTCAATGTCCCGAGAAATTGACGAATTTCTGCGGACCTCACTAATCGTGTGTGTCTCCCACCGGCGGCGGCCTACTACTTCACCTCCGGCAGAAGGAGGTGTGATGGTGCAGGTGGGAGGGGAAGGAGGTTTGACGGTGCAGGGGGGAGGGGAAGGAGGTGTAACGGTGCAGGTGGGAGGGGAAGGTGGTGTGACAGTACAGGTGGGAGGGGAAGGTGGTGTGACGGTGCAGGTGGTGCTGGGAAGGTGGTGTGACGGTGCTAGGGAGAGGAAGACACTTGACACGCGGTAGAATCATGTTGGAGTGGGGCAGCGGCATGTGGCTCATATAGGGTAAGTATAGGAAGAGGTGTGTTGAACAGGTGAGCAATTGTAGTAGAGATATGTTGAGGAGGGAGGGGCCCCCCTACCCCTGATAGGGTAGGAGACCATGCTCTTAAGATGGGTGGTTATGGGTATGGCATGTGAAGGAGGGGAAGAGGGGGAAGCGAAAAGAGTGGGCGGTAGCTTTTGTCTGATAGTGCGGGTCTAATTCTTTTTCTTAAACACTGTCTGTTTTATGAGGTAAAAATAACGTATAACTTTCTCATCCAATTCTGTTTGTGTCGCTGGTGTTCAATGACAGTGATTAGTTTACACGTCAGTCAGGCCTGTGTTGGCAGTAGAGCATCTCAGCAGCAAATGGTGTGTCAATGAGCCGTAAATGTTTTTCTGTAAACAGTGTGGGCGGGTGGGTCTCTCCCACACCTTGCCTGCTTGCTTGCTTGCTTCCAGAGCGGTACATACTCAGCAGCAACACATGACCACACGTTCACATGTGTGTCCACATAGACATGAGGTTCTCAGCACATACCAGCAGACTACATAGGAGCATTGTACCTCCATGACGCCAGCCCACGGTGTGGGCCCTTTGACGCCCCACGCTTGAGTGGCCTGTGTTGGCATTAAGGTGGTGGGGCTGTATGTCGCACCAGTACCTCCCCCCTCCCCCTCACCCCCCTCGCATGCAGGTCAATCACTTGACAATCCCACACACTTCACATTTCCTCAGTTCTCAATAAACGAGAGAAAAAGTAACACATTATATAAATGTATTCTTTATTAAACACTTAAGCGATTTACAACAATAATATTAATAATAATAATAATAATAATAATAATAATAAGACTACTTCTTGGTAGTTTAGTTAGTAGACAGATGGGGAGAGGCATTCATCCAGTCCATCGAACCTTCTTGGAATCCTAGTCAACCATCCAATCTGTAGAATGGAAAAAAGGTTACGAGTTTTGTTGTCAATGTTGTAAAATAAATACAGTCATTATTATTATTATTATTATGTTCATCATTCAATCCTAACATAAAGTATTACTCACCGCACTATCATCAACCTAGTCAACTTCGTCACACAACGTTTCACACTCATCAGTGCTGTTTAAGCAGAATGTTTGCTTGTGTAAGCATTTTCTGCATTTTCATCTGAGCATAACTGAATTTCAACACTTTTTCATCATTCTTGCAAAATTGACCATATTTAAATGCTTCATCAAAGTGAAGCAATGCAGCCTCTAAGCTTAGTCTGGAAAGTTGATAGGCAAAATAAACGGCGTAATTTCCACAGAAGTAACTATTCAATGATTGAATCCTTTTCTTCATTATATATAGGACATAGTCTTGGAAATAGAACATAAACTCTTCGAAATATCTTGAATATGTTCCTATTGCAGGATTAGCGTAGCTGTCTAGTGTAACAATCTCGCCTCTACCTACATCCTTATTTACATAGAATGTTATCCAATGCCCCATTCTATTACGAGAACCAGACTCCAGAGTGTTGATTATGAACACCACAAGTCTTTTTTTATGTATTTTTGTCACTATTTTCCTTACGTCATCAGCTAGAAAACATCCTAGATAGTTTACCTTATCACCTAAATTACCTCTGATAGCCTCATTTATTTCCAAACAATTCATATTAATATTTATCCTCGCGTATCACAAATAACGCGACGTTCGGCGTTAATGCTGATCACACCTGTTGTAGACCCGTAAACTAGAATGACTTTATTTCTAGCCACACCGCGTTTAAATTCCAAAGCGTTCCACAGATTACCACTCTTTTCAATCGAGATGATGTCATCTATATCCTCAGGTTGTAAATTAAAGGCCAGTATGGTTCCACCATTCACATATGTATCATAAGACAATATATTGTCTTTATCGAAGCCTAAGGCTTGTAATGTTGTGTAATACAACTTGGCACAGTTATGAGGGAAGTCACACCCAATATTGACAATATTAGTGCTATTCTGTGATATTAATACTTTACTATGCTCACAGTTTTCCAAATAAAGCGGGTTGCGATTATATGCTCCAGACACAGCCTCCATGTCAAGGATGATCATTTATAAATGTTCTGGTATAACAGTACCCCACGGTTGGTCCATCGTTATCGAGCGCTGACCTGTACCCAATATATATATTTTGTATAAAGTTTTATTAAAAGTATAAGTAATAGGAGAGTTGTTCTGCACCATGGCTTTATTAACGGCAATTAATCCTTCAGGGTAAGGTAATACACGATCCACCCATAGACGTGTAGACTTGTTATTATATTTAAAATTAGCGTGTTCATTATCGCTGAGTATAAGCCATTTATCGTGTTGAAGTTCGAGCCGCACCATAATGTCCACATTATCAAAAACGTATTCACTAACTGATGTGACATCCAACATTAGTTTAAAACACATATTCACACCAGTCGTTTTCATATCAGTCATCCGCTGTTTCCCCCCAGCTGAGCCATTAGTGAAATAACCGGCTTCAATTTTACCAGGATCGACATGGTTAAAAAACTGTGACAGTTTATCATTGCGCCCAGCCTTACACCCCGAAATCGTAGATAATAACTTTACGTACGACCAGAATGAGAATAATGAGCTGGTTGAGAAATATTAGTTACCATCTTGCACGCACGGCGGAGGCGTGGTTCAGCTGCCGCCGTGCACTCGACACCCCGCCCTACGGTGCAGGGAGTCTCCCTTTAATGACCACCTCTGTATCCGTCGCCACTCCTCTCTCTACGGCCTGCCACATCCAACACTTTATACTTTCTTCTCCTTAACGTCTACGCGCTTCCCTACATTTGTCCTGGTGCAGTCATCGGGAGGGTAAACCCTTCATGCAAACTGCACCTATTCTCAAAAAGAAAAAGAAGTGTTTGTTTCAAGCGTGTGCTGAAACGAGTCATGTGAGAGTTTCTCTTGTAGGTGGTATGGTACACCCTTACACTTACAAGTGTGTTCCCCATCTTGAGTGGTGAAAGAGTATATTTTAGGTCTGAGAGCAATTAACTGGTTAATAATCTTAGAGCCTATTTCTGACTTGAGCAATCCTAGGTCACCTTCTCGCGCTTTAGAGTAGGATGGATGTGTGTCATTAAAATTGCTAAAATCCACATAGTCGAAGAGAGGAGACTTATTCAGCTCTTCAAACACATCCGGACAGTTGAGTTTAATGATGAAAGATGAAAGAACTAGCTGAAATTGTAACTATAAGGTGTGAAGAATAGATGAAATTGTTTATGTAAGAATCTAAAATGAGGTCAGATAAAGACCTTTTGTGCCCTCTGTAATGCTTTTGCGCTACCGCTCACAGGATGAGTATGGGGTGCACAATAAACTAGCCGCCTTCGGCGGCAACAATCAAATAAAAAATGATGAAAAAATGTCTGTATATAACAGACTCGCTTAATCCCAATACGCCGGTTTTACCACATCATACCAGAACTCATAGAGACGCCTCTTAGCAATTTGAAGTATATTATAACCCAGGTACGTAGGAGTATTGACTAGGAGAGTCTTCTGCTTGATAGTGCATATCACACGATCTTTACTTAACAAATGACTGCGCTTGAAGAATGGGTTTCGAGCATGTTTCAGGAAACGTCTACGATCTGTGAGCAAATAGTGCTTGTTCCCATATTTAGATACATCTGTGAAACTCTTTCCATATATAGAGTTTGAAAGCTTTTTTTTATCGCACATTTGGTACTGGCACGTTCGTGAACAGTGGTTTCAATGAAGTCTTTAAGGAAGGTCCCCTGCTCAAATTCGTAGATGTCGTGAACTTTAGCTACCTCTAATCCGATGCGCATGAGCAACTGTAACAAGTCCAGACTAACCAGGTAATCTTTCTGAGGAAGATGAGAAGCAATTAATTTAGTGTTGTTTTTAGGCAGACCGCGTATTTCGTCTGTAAGAATAATCTTACTGTAAGGTGAAATGAGTTCCTCGGTAATGTAGGTATGGGAAAAAACTAAGGGCAGTTTATCCATATACCTCGCCACCTCCGGTCGAACCTGCAGTGTATCACACAACACTCAATACCCCTTGGATCCGTCACATGGGATATTCGCCAAGCCTTGCTCGAGCAACACGCCACGCTCATTGGGAGACAGTTTCCGGATCCAGCCACGAGGGAGCAGTTCAATCATACACGCTCCGTATAGACTGTTAAAATCAAGTAGATGATGTAGCTACTATCATCGCCTAGGTCTAATCCTGTGTGCTGGTTCTCCACACTCGTGTAGTGTCTCGTCACACTGGTGAACACACCTCGGAGATTCCGCCAAAGTAAATCGTATAGCAAGGGGTCTGACACAACATCAAGTTCAACTTTCGATTTAAGCAAGAATGCATCCCAAGTGAATGAGGGTAAAGAAATGTCATGGGAAATGTCTAATTTGTAGAGAGTAAGCATGGTATCTCGCCAGACTGTGAACACATCAGCCAGCAACCCCGTGTCTACTTTGAGGTAAAGAAGCAGATACTCCCCTATGTTACGACATTTAGAAAGATAAAAAATTTCTAATGCTATATAATCTTTTTCTAAGGTAAATTATAGTCTTTTTCTGACAACTCTTCGTCTTTTAGTGTATTGTAAAACTTATCACGAGAAGGATGGTGTGGTTCATCTAGCACACTCAT
Organism: Procambarus virginalis; assembly: GCA_020271785.1. Taxonomy (NCBI): domain Eukaryota; kingdom Metazoa; phylum Arthropoda; class Malacostraca; order Decapoda; family Cambaridae; genus Procambarus; species Procambarus virginalis. The sequence goes on along the minus strand of WNGS01167104.1, from coordinate 9,168,461 downwards.
AGAGGATAAGTAATCATAGCAGAATGATTGTTTACCCTTCAACAGTTTGGGGATGGCCACGTTATTTACCCCCTTTAACTTAGCCAAAGTGAACGTGGTGGGTTTCCCACTATCAATATGATCCTTGGCTATTCTTCCCAGCGATCCATTAAGAAGGGCTAAACTGTCCAAAAATCGTAAGTTGTTCACATCGACTTTCATAAACTTAAATCCGTCCCTAGCTAATATATCTATTTCAGTCCCTGGTCGATCTTTCATCTCGTTTAGGATTACTCCTAAATCATAGGAAGCGTTGTGAGAAAAAGTGTATAGGAACTTGTATGAATTTATACACTGCAAATTACATCTATCACAGTAAGCCGCTTGATAATTGTGGAATCTTATTGTGTGGTCGTGATGACGGACTTTGATTACATAGTCCCCGTTAAAAGCATTCGAAATCATAATATCACTTTCGCGCTTAGCGGACGCTATAAGCGTCCAATCTTTTAAGTCCTGGGTACTTAGCGGACGCACGCGCGAGTCCAACGATAAAATATTTGTATAAATTCCATTTTCTATCCGATTGTGTTGGGGATAGTTTAGAAATGTTCACCATGAAATTTACGTTTTTTCTAATAACCGAAGAGCTTATTAAAGAAAACGGCATGGCAGTGATTCATCTTGGTATAACAATTGTATGGCGCCGATATGCCGCCGCGGGTAACACTTCAGCCACTTCCAACCGTCTTGTGGGTTGGTTGCGACATTGATTCTATATTTATATGCATATGTCCGTATAGAGAATTTTATTGCGGTTCCAATGATACCATAATCAATGTTGTAGGATAAATGTGGTCATCGCAATCATTAAGAGAGTGGAAACATTTGTTGCTGTTTGGCGCTCTCGCCAAACAGTTTGGCGAGAGCTTCTGTTTCTGTTTGAACTGTTTCAAACAGTTTCTGTTTGGCAGTATTTTATAGGTATGTTCTTATAGAGAATTCTATTGCGAACACAGTGATACCAAATTTAAATACGTAGGTCTACAATTAGTGTCAGGACAGTGAAAAGAGTATACACTTTTCGCTCCTACCGCTTAAGCGCGCGAGACGCCCAAAGCACTTGGGTATGTTTTTTTACGCTGCGCCGAAAGCGCTAAAGTGATATATGCAGCATGTGAAGGCCCATAAGCACGACCGTAATTTTTTAACTTTATTTTATGACCGTGAGGATAAAATTTTAATGTTTGTTTAACTTCACACGACTCTTCATGATCCCGCATTGTATCAGGTGACAAATAAATTAAGCACGAATTGCAAAAAGTATGATTATTGGGTATTTTACTTGAATGGTTACGCATGTTGCGTACATATTGATTGAAATCTTTAATGAGCACAAGATGCTGATCATCTAGCATAAACAAAGGTACTTTACAGGTGGAATGTTCTCTGCCTTTAATGCTAAGCTAGTGTTCATCTAGATACAGGCAAAATGGACATGCTTCAGGGTGGCGACCTGTAGATTTCAATTATTCCATATAGTTAGTAGTAGGCATCCTTCAGTCTCGGGAGACTATGGAGTTGCGCTCTGGTTGTCAATCCTGGTGCAGCGTCTGGTGTGACTGACGAGGCCAATCCGAGAGTGGCAGTCCATCCCACACCGAGCACAAACGAAGTCGGATTCTGGTCTGTCTTCCTGGCTACTGGCTTTCCTTCTCTATCTCTTTGCCTCCGATTCCTTGGCAAGTGACTCCTCGAACTTGGAGAGACCTCTTTGAACAGACTACCTCCAGCCTGAACGGTCTACAGCCAGTGTCTCCCATATAGCAAGATCGACGTCCATGGCTTTCAGGTCCCTCTTGCATACGTCTTTGTACCGTAGCTGGGGCTTGCCTGTTGGACGCTTTCCCCGCATCAACTCTCTATACAGGAGATCCTTGGGGATCCTGCCATCGCCCATTCTCACAACGTGCCCGAGCCAGCGCATTCGTCTCTGTTTCAGCATTGTGTGCATGCTGGTGATTCTTGTTCTCCCCAAGACGTTGTTGTTTGTCACCTTGTCCTGCCAGGTGATGTCCAAGATGTGTCGAAGGCAGCGCATGTAGAAGGCATTCAGCTGTGTTTCCTGACGGGCGCGGAGTGTCCAAGACTCACTGCCATAAAGGAGAGTGCTCAGGACACAGGCTCTGTAAACCTGAATTTTAGTATACTCAGTCAGCCTGTTGTTGGCCCACACTCTCTTTGTCCATCTGGACATGGTAGTAGATGCCTTACCGATGCGTTTGTTTAGCTAGGTATCAAGAGAGAGGGAGTCAGAGATTGTGGAGCCCAGGTACACGAAGTCGTGAACGACTTCCAGTTTGGAATCGGAGATGCCGATGTCAGGTGGGGAGTCCACTCCTTGTCCCATGACTTGTGTTTTCTTCAGGCTGATGGTGAGTCCGAAAGCCTGAGAGGCCTCGCTGAAGCGGGTCATGAGCCGTAGGAGGTCTTCGGCTGAGTGGGCAGTGACTGCTGCGTCGTCGGCAAAAAGTAAGTCGCGCAGACACCTCAGCCAAACATTCGTCTTGGCTCTCAGCCTGGCGAGGTTAAAGAGCTTTCCATCCGACCTGGTCCAGAGGTAAATGCCTTCTGTGACAGATCCAAAGGCGTGCCGCAGCATAACTGCGAAGAAAATCCCGAATAGGGTTGGAGCCAGTACGCAGCCCTGCTTTACTCCACTTCGGATGTCAAAGGCGTCTGATGTTAGTCCATCAAAGACCACGGTGCCCCTCATGTTCTCATGGAAAGATCTGTTGATGCTGAGGAGCCTGGGTGGGCATCCGATCTTGGGGAGGATCTTGAACAGGCTATCCCTGCTGACGAGGTCGAAGGCCTTCGTCAGATCTATGAAGGCTATGAAGAGTGGCTGCTTCTGTTCCCCGCATTTCTCCTGCAGTTGTCTGAGGGAAAAGACCATGTCGATTGTGGACCTGTCAGCTCTGAATCCGAATTGTGACTCTGGATAGACTCTCTGCAAGTACTTGGAGCCTCTTCAATGCGACTCGAGCAAACAGCTTTCCGACAGTACTGAGGAGGGAGATTCCATGGTAGTTGTTGCAGTCGCCCCTGTCACCTTTATTCTTATACAGCGTGACGATGTTGGCATCCCTCATGTCCTGTGGCACCTCTCCTTCTTCCCAGCAGAGGCAGAGAATTTCATGCAGCTCCATGAGCAGGCTACCTCTGCAGCACTTCAAGGTCTCAGCAGGAATGCCATCTTTGCCAGGAGCTTTACCAGAAGCAAGGGAGTCTAGGGCATGTCGGGGTGTTCACGGTTCGGGTTAAAGGTTACAGCAACGGTAGACTGGATCCCCTCTCGAGATAGTTCCTCTGACAATAACCCTTACTCACCGTCATTCTACGGGTCTTCCCTCGACCCTCTAGGCTCCACTGCACGCCCAGGAGAGTACCCCCAGTCGATCTCACAACCGGCCTTAAGTTGTAAGATGAGTGGAGACACAGATTGTTTCCTCAATTTGTGGCCCGCCCCAGCAAAGAACTATCACACAGCCTTCAAGGTCGCCAACTGGTGTTTTTAGGTGTCCAGTAACACTGCAGTGGTGAGGTGTAATTGTGGTAATTGTGGTAAGAGCAATTTCAAATAGTGTGGTCTCAGGCCAGTAATTATTTCTGTCACTCTTATATTTCCTTTTGGCAGTCACAAGATAAATGGAGGGGATGATATCAAACACCAAAGAGTTTTGGTATTTTACTTAAAAAACAACGAGAAACATGTGCATCAATAAACATATCAGGATCAATGTATAACAGCTGCTCAATCCGCAGCAAATAATTTGAAACGCACCGATATGGCAACACCCGACAACGCCACGCGTCATCTGTCAGATATCAGCTGATCGGGGCCCTCGCGACCGTGAGAAAGGCTAGTACTTGTTTTCTAATTCTGTCACGATCCCCGTTTATTTAACTTTTCGCAAAACACTGTATTTAACATTCACATGACATACTTATGATTCCACTGGGTTACGATACACCACTTCACTGGTCTCGCAATTAATATCTTATTCTCACTGCAAGTGATTTTCCACTGTACCAAAAGATACAATATTCTTAATAATATTTACTGTGAATGCGCTCACTTGATCGCTGCACTGTTCTTTAAATCTATACTTCCTCTTAAAGAGATATCACTGGCAATCACTTCACGTATATGAGATTATTCAGTACACAGGCATATACATTGATAAATCTGGATCAAGACACAGGCACATATATATATAAATATATAAATCATGGAGATCAATACACAGGCATTTATATCAATAAATCATGGAGATTATTACACAGGCATTTATATAAATTCTGGGCTCATAGCCTAACACCAAATCTGGTTTACTACTAATATATATAATAATAATAATAATAATAATCACAGGAAATGAATTACAGTCACAGTAAATTCCTTAATGAATCCTGGTGCTTGCACACACCCACACATAGATATATATGTAAACTGATACTGTGAGTACTCTGGGTAGCCTCACCACACACTGTGCTCTCTGTGACTTAGACTCAGGTGAGACTTGCTCACGACATATAAAATATTCTGACAAGCATATATACAGCTAACTAAACGGGAAATGGGAGGGTAACTGTTAACACCTACTTCACCTATCCTAGGATGACAGTTGGGTTGTAGCTCCTGGTCCAGGCTCTCGCCTCGTACACCCTCCAGAAACACAAGCCAACGCCTTAGGATTTTCGCATCTCGCCGCTTTCTGTACAATGCAGGTCCGTGCTTCTCCTCCAGTTCGTTGCAGGGTTGAAGTCGGTCTCCTGGCCGTCAACTTTCCTCCCAACTATGGGAGCCAGCCTACGTCTCGGCGGTCGTCGTACGTTTCCCAAATAGTCCCTTGTCACTGTACTTCCAGAGGAACTGCCTCTCACCACTACGAAGTCACTGTGAAGTTATCAGCCGTCCCAGACGATACTGCTTAAGCTCCACACGCACAGCACCCGACTTCAGAGCACTTGAAGCTCATTTCACTGTCAATTCCCTCGTCGTCTAGGTATGTCACTAGGTATTTGGGAAGACTTCTCGACGTGCTTGCATCCAACTGTTGACTCGTAGGGTTCCACGTAGGTAGGGTTACTGTCAAACTTGACAGGATCGTCAGTCACACGTTCAACCTAGTTGACAAAGGCGGTCAACTCGGTTCGCTCAAGGTAGAATGGCCCAGCCACTAAACTGTCTCCTATTCTGGTGAACTGTCAAGGACGTTGCACACGTCGATGCCCGGCCCACTTCTTGCAATGCACCTGTCCCTGAGCACTTGTTGCTCAATATTCTGTCAATTCCTTATCTGAGCCACATCTGGGTTGCAGGAAGACCTCACAGAGTGTGCGCTAACAACAGGAGATGCTTATATCCACCGGAGCTCAGTAATCCGTCACTCAAACAGGATGACCGGTCGCACGTCCTGCCTCTCGGACGCGTCGTGTGAGACTGATGGCGCGAAAGCGTCGCTACGGCTGGACTCCCCCTTCCTATGTGACGTCACATTTTCCAAAGTAGGTTTTCATTGGCTCCCAGTGCCACGTCGCTGACGGTGACCAATCTGGCGACACTGACGTCATGCAGTTTTGGCGGGAGAACAGACTCGCCAGCTCCATTTTGGCTTCCTAAAGGGCCTATCCCACAGGCCGAAATATTCTTCTTTCACGAATTTCTCGGCTCAGCGAGAATACTATTCTCTCCCACATATGTTCAACTGATGCCTGCAAGGTAGAGAACGCTCGGGAATAGTGGACATGACTCTTACAGCAGGCGTGGGAGAATTAGAAGGGGGGGGAACACCGTCACAGGCATCACTGAGTTCTTCGAGGGTCGGTTCGCTGTCGAGCTCCATTAGCACAGGCAGACACTCAATGGCGCTCAGGGCGTCTTCGGGGACCACATTGTCCCTGGCGTATAGCTCAGAGTAGTGCTCGACCCAACGCTTCAGCTGCAGTGTCTGGTCCTGAATCACCTCGCCAGTGGCAGATTTCAGAGGAGCGGTCTTCCTCTGGATTGGACCGAAGGCCTGTTTGATGCCATCATACATTCCCCTTACATTGCCTGTATCCGCTACAGTCTGTATCTGGGAGCAGAGCTGGAGCCAGTAGTTGTTGGCACATCGCCTGGCGCTCTGCTTTACTTTGGAGCGGATGGCCCGAAGGATCTGTAAGTTGTGCTGACTTGGGCAGGCTTTGTAGGCTGCCAAGGCGTTTCTCTTCTTTTCGATGACAGGTGTCATCTCTACCGAGTGAGCCTCGAACCAGTCAGCCGACCTGCTGGTCTTCTTGCCAAAGGTGGAAATGGCAGCGTTGAACACAGCGTCTCTGAAGTGCTCCCATCTTTTACAGGCAGTGACCCTGGCTGGGCGAGGGAGAGCTTCCTCGAGCACGCGTGCATGATCTTTCACCTTGTCCTGGTTTCGGGTCTTGGTGGTGTTGATGCGAGGTCTGCCCGCCTTTTTCGAGTGATGAATCTTCTTTGGTTGCATCTTGACCCTGCTACAGACCAAGGAGTGGTCGGTGTCACAGACAGCGCTCTGGTAGCTACACATAATCTTGACGCTGGGTAGACTTGCACGCCTGGTAAGAATCATGTCAAGCTGGTGCCAGTGCTTGGATCTGGGGTGTCTCCAAGATACTCGGTGCTGAGGCTTTGTGCCGAAGAACGTGTTGGTGACACAGAAACCATGAAGGCAGCAGAGTTCTAGCAGACGTTACCCGTTCTCATTCTTCCTCCCTATGCCGAATTGACCCAGACAAGTGGGCCAAATGTTGTGCTCAGCACCCACTCTGGCGTTGAAGTCGCCGAGGATGAACAGTGGCTCCTTTACAGGGATTCTCGCTATGACTCTGTTGAGGTCATCGTAGAATTTTTCCTTTGCCTCTGCTGGAGAAGTCAGGGTTGGTGCATATGCAGTAATTACATTGACTGGTCCTGTTTGGGAGTGCAGTTGCAGAGACAGAATTCGTTCGGTTTCCCCCATCGGTGGCATAATGTATCCCAACAGTGCATTCCTGACGGCAAATTCCACACCATATTCTCTGGTCTCATCAGGTGGTTTTCCTTGCCAGAAGAAAGAGAAGGTCCTCTCTCTCACAGATCCTGATCCAGGGAGCCTGGTCTCTTGGAGAGCAACAATATCCATCTGCAGTTTGCTCAGCTCCCTATCGATGATTGCTGTTTTTCGGGCGTCATTGATTTCTTGCAGGTCGTCAGAGAAACCTGGTGTCCTGACGTTCCATGTGCCGAGCTTTAGGGCAGTTGATATTTTCTTCTTAGGTATGGTATTGCTTGGTGCAATGTTGTCGGGCCGTTTGTCGGTTTTCACCCTAAACCCCACGCACCCAGTGTGGTTAACGGACCGTGGCGAGGCAACACCTTATTGGTTGCGGTTTGCCCAGCTTGAGGCGGGCGGTAGCTGCCTAGTGGGGCGCGATGACCCCTCCCACCGTCAGAAGCAACCCCTGGCGTTACACTCTTCGCCAATCGAGCAGAAGACTTAAAACCGGTAGAATATCGCTTCCCGTGATGGTTCGACGCTGTGAGGCGAAGCTGGAGTGTCCTCTCCAGGGCGCAAAGCCTGGGTAGGTAGATATGGAGGAGAAGCTGTTACCCATGTAGCAGATCCCCCTCTCCACGTTGCTGAAATTATCCAATAGAAAGGCAAATGCCAATACACATAGTTTCAGCAACGTCGCAGGAGCTGCCAGAACGAGGTCGACGTCAACAACGAACTGCCTTAGGGGCTCCAACTCCGGATTTTTCGTCGAGGTTGACTCCTGAAGCCTTTCCCAGAAAAGGGTATGGCCGCAAGGCAGCGGAGGTTTAAAATCAGGGTTTTCCTTCCCCTAGATGGGCTGCCTTCCCAGGCTATCGAGTCCCATCTACCGGAGCAGCAGGTTTTAAGTCGCCAGAGGCACGCCCTCGCCCCTTCTCCTGTCGGTAAAAGCAGTTCCGCCGGACTTAAAGACTAAGCCACCCGTGCAGGCCAGGAGTTGGACTTAGTTGTCAGAGGTTATTTGAGACGCATGCCATATAGGAGCATTTTATAGGTCATGGGAGCTCGTCCCTCATTACCACCCCCAGGCTATGACAACCCCTTGGAACCATATAGTTACATATATATTTTTAAAGGAATGCTGCATAGATGTATAGCTATACAGCTAATTGTAAATAATAATTTATATATAAATTTAGCTGCTGCTGCTATTGAGCAATTTATTAATGTATTTTGAGTTTAAAATATTCCTACAAATAATATCTGATGCTGCTGATAAGTCATTTTTTTCACTAGTAACTATAAATATAGTATAACTTACAACAGATCTATGGGTAATTTCTACAGTTGTTATAACTCAATGGTACTTACGGGCAGAACAAAACACTTTGGAGCACGATTGACAAATCTTATCAAAATGTCCACGAGGTATTTCAAAGCACTGCATACAGTAAATAACACACTGACGCCGAGGATTGGCGGTGAAGGTTATCCTGCATTCAGCGCATCTCCCCTGGCACAGGTGGAATGGCTCTAGTTTAGGAGCCTTGCAAAGTTCACAAATATACATAGTTGAGTCGATAGATACGAGAAAGTGAAGTCGGATATTGCACAAGTGCTGGAGTTAGTTCAGAGTGTTAGCACAGGAAGCCTGAGTTGGACTGACCTTTGGGATTGATTGATTGATGAAGATTAAGCCACCCAAAAGGTGACACTGGCATGAATAGCCTGTAAGTGGTGGCCCTTTTGAGCCATTACCAGTATCATTAGCTGATACTGGAGATCTGTGGAGGTGCGACTGCACCCTGCATGGCGGGAGATGTCTTTCGTCTAGTGACCTTTGGGATTGATTGATTGATAAAGATTAAGCCACCCAAGAGGTGGCACGGGCATGAATAGCCCGTAAGTGGTGGCCCTTTTGAGCCATTACCAGTATCAATAGCTGATACTGGAGATCTGAGTAGGTGCGACTGCACCCTGCGTGACGGGGAGATGTCTCCCGTGTCTTCTATTCGATTGATTGATTTGATTGATGAAGATTAAGCCACCCAAAAGGTGGCACGGGCATGAATAGCCCGTAAGTGGTGGCCCTTTTGAGCCATTACCAGTATCAATAGATGATACTGGAGATCTGTGGAGGTGTGACTGCACCCTGCATGGCGGGAGATGTCTTCCGTCTAGTGACCTTTGGGCTGGGGGAGAGGCTTATAAGGTCAGTTCACCTGCTGCCAGATGTACGATTCTGCTTAAATTGCGGTACGACCTTTGGGTTGCTGTTATACTTTTTGAACTTATCACTGAATAATGATCACAGTTGTGGATGACTAAAATGTATATTGTTTATATGAATATGTTAAATGTATAACAACTTCAACCATACCGCATGCTCCAGACATAAATGCTAACGTAGGTCATCCTGCTGATGCCGCCGTGTCAACACCCGGACCATCTGGTGTGAGGCGGCCTCTTTTCACTTCAACACCTCAAGGCTACGCGTCCTCACCAACTTCAGAACACGAGACGTCTGACACAGAACCCCTTGACCTGACGGATCTGACAGAAGACTCAGACACAAGTCGTCCTACTCCTTATAAAAGAAACCGACGTATTGTGGATTCTGAACATCGTCTCAACTACAAGTCGACACATGAAATTGTCAACCTGTCAAAACGTCTAAAGTGTCGTGTTTGCTCCAGGTCTGGCACAAGGAGGGACACTAGCTTTGGATGCAAAACGTGTGATGTGGGGACTGTGTGTTGCACCTTGCTACACTAGATACCACCGGAAAAAGGTATATTGGGTGGACAAGAAGTAACCACCTGCAACAGCTTCACTCCACCTACGAAACATCTGTTGAGCAACTTCAGGACAGTTGACCTGCAGGAGGTGGAGTGGATAAAAAATGCTCAACTTATTGTTCTACCATCATCATCCCCTTGGTAAGTACACATATTTTGAATAATTTTTCATCAATATGATATTATATTTTAAACGTTTTGTAGACCATTATTTGCGACTTTTTTCATATCAGAATGGACAATATATCACATAAAATTCTATGAGTAAACGGAAAACGTTATGAAGTATTTTTCGGGTGTAGTGGGTGTGGCTAACAGGTTGCAGTGGGGTGACTGGGCGTTGCTACAGGCAGGGCTTGCCCAGTATTTTTATTTCATATGCATATGTCTGTGTAGGGAATATTATTGCGATCACTGTCCTACAAATAAAAACGGTGTACAACAAGTCTAAACTTGACAAACATGAAAATAGTAAAAACATTTCGTCGGTTTTTGGCGCGCACGGATATCGACCAGCGTAGTTTTTTATTTTGTGCCGTTCTAACTTATGCTGTGTTGAACTTTTATACGTATGTTCTTCTAGAACACTCTATTACGAAACACATTGCTACAGAATTGAAATACGTACATAGAAAATTAAAGTCAAGACAGTAAAAAGAGTATACACTTTTCAAGGGTGGTTTCGCAGATGTGTCGTTGGGTGTGGGGTAATGGGTAACACTCAGGCCACTTCACACACTCTTGTGGGTGGGCCGCGTTCATGATTCTACATTTATATGCATATTGATTGATGAAGATTAAGCCACCCAACAAGTGGCACGGGCATGAATAGCCCGTAAGTGGTGACCCTTTTTGAGCCATTACCAGTATCATTAGCTAATACTGGAGATCTTTGGAGGTGTGACTGCACCCTGCATGACGGAAGATGTTTCGCATGGTGTCCAAGATTGATTGATTGATGAAGATTAAGCCACCCAAAAGGTGGCACGGGCATGAATAGCCCATAAGTGGTGGCCCTTTTGAGCCATTACCAGTATCAATAGGTTATCCTGCAAAAAAACTGAAGATCTGTGAAGGTGTGACTGCACCCTGCGTGACGGGAGACGTTTTCCGTGGTGTCCAATTGATTGATGAAGATTAAGCCACCCATAAGGTGGCACGGGCATGAAAAGCCCGTAAGTGGTGGCCCTTTTGAGCCATTACCAGTGTCAAGAGCTGATACTGGAGAATCTGCATATGCCTGTGTAGGGAATTTTATGGCGAGCACAGTGATACCAATTTTAACGCTGTTGGACGAGTGTGGAGTTGACAACCCTGAAAAGAGTAGAAACATTATGTCGCTGTTTAGCGCTCTGGGCTAGTGATCTACGTAGTTCTTTATCTGGTGCTGGTCTAGCTTATCATTTGGTGACATTTTATATGTATGTTCTTATAGAAAATTCTATTGCAAACATATGGCTACAACAATGAAATACGTACACCGACAATTAGTGTTAGGACAGTGAAAAGAGTATACACTTTTTGGTGTTGCCGCTTGAGTGCTCGAAACGACACGCGCACAAGGGGAAAGTTTTTTTTCGTTTGCCGGGAGCGCGAAAGTGATAAATTATTAATTAAACCTCTGATTAGGTCAGGTTAGGTTGGGGATGGATAGTCTAGCCATTTATTGAATAACAACATTTAAATTAGATCTAAAAATTTTCACAAGTGTTTTGTGAAAGTTTTCACAACTTTCACACTAAACACAAGTGTCTTAACAGTCAATTATATATATATATTTTTTTGAGATATATACAAGAGTTGTTACATTCTTGTACAGCCACTAGTACGCGTAGCGTTTCGGGCAGGTCCCTGGAATACGATCCCCGCCACGAAGAATCGTTGTTACAACCAAGTACACATGTTACTGTTGCGTTAAACAGAGGCTACAGTTAAGGATTTGCGCCCAGTAAATCCTCCCCGGCCAGGATACGAACCCATGACAAAGCGCTCGCGGAACGCCAGGCGAGTGTCTTACCACTACACCACGGAGATTGTATATCTATCTGATATGTACCATGCTAAAGACCGCATTGGCCATCTGGTGACGTCATGCCAAGTTTGAAAAGTCAGGTAGTAATATACTGTGGTGCCCATGCACTTATATGCTAATGGCTAACAATACCTTATCCCAATACTAGACAGCTTTTGGTGATGTCGCTAAAACAACAACAGTGTGGGTCTGTAGAATTGTTTTTGTTTTATAATAGGTTAGGTTTGGTTTGATAACGCTTATGAATTGAATATCAAAATTAAATATGAACAATGAGCGAAAAAATACGAGCAAAGTACCCGAATATCGTCTCTGATGAAACACAGAGTGCAGTTGAGGTATTGAGAGCGATTAAGAGATTGCACTAATGTGTGATCCTTCTAGGAACCGCATGTACTAAAAACTGTGCGCTCATTAGTGCATCGCACCGCATTAGGGATGAAGACCTTAGAATGAAGGTAACTACAGAAGGCCTTATTTAAAAAAAACATGAGAGGCTTACTTTTACTCATTGTAGTTCATATATATGTACACTGAAATAAATATTTGATTTGTTATATGCTGCAGTAAGGAAGTGGGGAGAATGTTTTGATCGAATTTGAGATGTACACCGCACTAGCAGTGAAGATGGAATTAAATAAAAATGAGTGCTGGTGTAGCCTGTTTTGAAAAATTATATATATTTTCATGCACTTGAGATTACTAGTAAAACCCCTGTTGAAGTCTCCCTATGCTCAATAAACGATCATTGAAGGAAGAGTGACAAATCATAAATTACATTCTCAAGAAAGGCGAAGAAATAGGGCTGACATGCAAGAGGTGTGGCTGAATGGACATGATAAAGGGGGTTATTAATTGCCCATTAAAAGTATCAACACGAGACAGAATACGAAACAATGGGTATAAATTGGAGAAGTTTAAGATTTAGGAAAAACGTCCTCGGTAAATACTGGTTCGGTAACAGGAGTGAACGTTGAGATGCATGATAGTTCATGCTCTGTGTTGTTCCCCCTTTTGCCACATGCAATGACCGATGGTTGGAACTAAATAGGAGATTTAAAATAGACTAAGAATGACGGCATTGTATATTAGGATTCAGGGTCATTGTTGTAGCGCAAATACACGACTCATACTGAAGCCGTTTAATCTCACTGGGAGTAACGAAAAATACACGACTCATAGTCCGGTTTTTTAATTCCGTTGAGCAATAATGCACGCTGAGGTAGCGAAAAAAAACACACGACTCATACCGAAGCCATTTAATCTCGCTGGGGGACACGAAATTTTAGTGTGATGGAAGCCTGAAGTTTAATCCCCTTGAAAGTACCTGTGCAGGACTACTGAGCTAACGAAATTTGATTAAACTGCTGCGATGGAAGGCAGCAGTTCAATCCCCTTGAACGTACCTGCGCAGGGTTACTGGGCTAACGAAATTTGGGTGCGACGGAAGCCTGCAGTTTAATCCCATTGAGAGAAATAGTAGGGAACTGTTTTAATTAACCTTTTTGAAAATTACATATGATGGCTGGGAGCGGGTGATAAATGAATTAAAATATTATGATACTACGAGGTACTGACGAAAAAAATTGAAAAACATACCCCTGGATAGATGCAGCTGTCAGGAAAATTGAAAACACCCCCGCCCCAAATCGTGGCAGGCAAAACAAAAAAAAACAGAAAACAACCGTGCGCCAAATCGATGCAGTCGGAAAAACATGGCAAAACCCCTGCGCCATATCGCTGCAGACGGAAAAACATGGCAAAACACGTGTGCCATACCGCTGCAGTCGGAAAAACATGACAAAACCCGTGCGCCATATCGCTGCAGTTGGAAAAACGTGGGCAAAACCCATGCGCCATATTGTTGCAGTTGGAAAAACATAGCAAAACCTGTGCGCCATATCGCTGCAGTCGGAAAAACATAGCAAAACCCGTGCACCATATCAGTACAGTCAGAAAAACATGGCAAAACCCCTGCGCCATATCGTCGCAGTCGGAAAAACATGACAAAACCCCTGTGCCATATCGCTGCAGCTCAAAAAAGCAAAACTGCAGTGATATGGGGCCTTTTCAACTACTACGGTGCAGGTGATAAGAGGAAGGTGGTGTGACAGTGCTGGGGGAGAGGAAGGTGGTGTGACGGTGAAGGTGGGACGGGAAGGAGGTGTGACGGTGCTGGGGAGGGGAAGGTGGTGTAACGGTGCTCGGGAGGGGAAGGTGGTGTAACGGTGCTGGGAAGGGGAAGGTGGTGTGACGAGGTGTGTGGGTGGAGAAGGTAGTGTACTCACCTATTTGTGCTTGCGAGGGCTGAGCTCTGGCTCTTTGGTCCCTCCTCTCAACTGTCAATCAACTGGTGTACAGGTTCCTGAGCCTACTGGGCTCTGTCATATCTACACTTGAAACTGTGTATGGAGTCACCCTCCAGCACATTACTACCTAATGCATTCCATCTGTCAACCACTCTGACACTAAAAATATATTTCTAATATCTCTGTGGCTCATTGGGCACTCAGTTTCTACCTGTGTCCCCTAGTGCGTGTGCCCCATGTGTTAAATAGCCTGTCTTTATCTACCCTGTGAATTCCTTTGAGAATCTTGTTCGTGGTGATCATTTCCCCCCTAACTCTTCTGTATTCTAGCGACGTGAGGTTTAATCCCCCAGTCTCTCCTCGTAGCTCATACCTCTCAGCCCGGGTACTAGTCTGGTGGCAAACCTTTGAACTTTTTCCAGTTTGGTCTTATGGTTGACTATATATAGACTCCATGCTGGGGCTGCATACTCCAGGATTGGTCTGACATAGGTGGTATACAACGTTCTGAATGATTCCTTGCACATGTGTCTCAATGCCATTCTTATGTTAGTCAACCTGGCATATGCTGCTGATGTTATCCTCTTGATATGGGCTTCAAGGAACAGGTCTGGTGTGATATCAACCCCCAGGTCTTTCCCTCTCTCTGACTCTTGAAGAATTTCATCTACCAAATGATACCTTGTAACTGGCCTCCTGCTCCCTACACCTATCTTCATTACATTACATTAGCTTGGGTTAAACTCTAACAACCATTTGTTCGACCATTCCTTTAGTTTGTCAAAATCTTCTTGAAGCCTCAAGCAGTCCTCCTCTGTCTTAATCCTTCTCATAATTTTGGCATCGTCAGCAAATGTTGAGAGGAATGAGTCTATACCCTCCGGGAGATCGTTTACGTATATCAGAAACAGGATAGGACCGAGTACAGAGCCCTGTGGGACTCCACTGGTGACTTCACGCCAATCTGAGGTCTCACCCCTCACTGAAACTCTTTGCTTCCTATTGCTTAGGTATTCCCTTATCCACTGGAGCACTTTACCAGTTACTCCTGCCTTTCTCTCCAGCTTATGTACCAGCCTCTTATGGGGGACTGTATCAAAGGCTGTCCGACAGTCCAAAAAAATGCAGTCTGCCCAGCCTTCTCTTTCTTGCTTAATCTTTGTCACCTTCTTGAGGTTATCTTGAGATGATTTCGGGGTTTTAGTGTCCCCGCGGCCCGGTCCGCGACCAGGCCTCCACCCCCAGGAAGCAGCCCGTGACAGCTGACTAACACCCAGGTACCTATTTAATGCTAGGTAACAGGGCATAGGGTGAAGAAACTCTGCCCATTGTTTCTCACCGGCGCCCGGGATCGAACCCGGGACTACAGGATCACAAGTCCAGCGTGCTGTCCACTCGGCCGACCGGCTCACCTGATCGTAGAATTCTATTAAGCCTGTAGGACAAGATTAACCCTCCTTGTACCCATGTTGGGGATTTGTCATGAAGTCCCTTCTCTCCAGATTTATTACTAGATTTTTTTCTCACGATCTTCTCTATCACTTGCATGATATACAAGTTAAGACAGTGCTGCTGGGCGAGGAAGGTTGTGTGACGGTGCAGGTGGGTGGAGAAGGTTGTGTGACGGTGCAGGTGGGTGGAGAAGGTTGTGTGATGGTGCTGGTGGGTGGGAAGGTGGTGTGACGGTGCAGGTGGGTGGAGAAGGTTGTGTGACGGTGCTGGTGGGTGGGGAAGGTGGTGTGACGGTGCAGGTGGGTGGAGAAGGTTGTGTGACGGTGCAGGTGGGTGGAGAAGGTTGTGTGATGGTGCTGGTGGGTGGGGAGGTGGTGTGACGGTGCAGGTGGGTGGAGAAGGTTGTGTGACGGTGCTGGTGGGTGGGGAAGGTGGTGTGACGGTTCAGGTGGGTGGAGAAGGTTGTGTGACGGTGCTGGTGGGTGGGGAAGGTGGTGTGACGGTGCTGGTGGGTGGGGAAGGTGGTGTGACGGTGCAGGTGGGTGGGGAAGGTGTGACAGTGCTGGGAGGAAGGTGGTGTGACAGTGCTAAGGAGGGGAAGGTGGTGTGACGGTGCTGGTGGGCGGGGAGGTAGTGTGACGGTGCTGGTGGGGGGGGAAGGTGGTGTGACGGTGCTGGTAGGCGGGGAATGTGGTGTGACGGTGCTGGTTGGCCGAGAAGGTGGTGTGACGGTGCTGGTGGGCGGTGAAGGTGGTGTGACGGTGCTGGTGGGCTGGGAAGGTGGTTGACGGTGCTGGTGGGCTGGGAAGGTGGTGTGACGGTGCTGGTGGGCGCGGAAGGTAGTGTGACGGTGCTGTGGCGGGGAAGGTGGTGTGACGGTGCTGGTAGGCGGGGAAGGTGGTGTGACGGTGCTGGTTGGCCGAGAAGGTGGTGTGACGGTGCTGGTGGCGGGGAAGGTGGTGTGACAGTGATGGTTGGCCGAGAAGGTGGTGTGACGGTGCTGGTGGGCGGGGAAGAGGGTGGTGACGGTGCTGGTGGGCGGGGAAGGTGGTGTGACGGTGCTGGTGGGCGGGGAAGGTGGTGTGACGGTGCTGGTGGGCTGGGAAGGTGGTGTGACGGTGCTGGTGGGCTGGGAAGGTGGTGTGACGTGCTGGTGGGCTGGGAAGGTGGTGTGAGGAGCCTGCTGACGTCATCAACACTCTCTCACTACCTTCCCCTTCCACCCGTACTGTCACACCACCTTCCCCTGCCACCAGCACCGTCACACCACCTTCCCCTGCCACCAGCAACCG
>WNGS01167104.1:9129886-9142719 GCA_020271785.1 Procambarus virginalis | reverse complement strand
TATATATATATATAAAATAAGTATTGTGAGGGTACCACCTCTGGTTGCCAGTGTGGGACCCATACCTCGGAGAAGAAAATAAACGTATTCAGAGGAGACCTTGTGTTTCTCACTGAACAACTAATATTTTCTTCTCCTACCAGACCCCCCAGTTCTTTGTATGTACACATATGGATATTTGCTTTATTTGAACTTGTTACAAAAAAGGAGTTACATATAGGTTACAAAGATTGGTTATCCAATGAATAGAGTAAGATGGGAACCGGTAAAGTACGAGAGGGGGATGGGAAATAGAAGAGGTGAGAGGGGCAAAGAGGAAGGTATTAAGTGACAAAAAAAAACTAAGATGTTGTCGAGTTCCTCCAGCTTTCAGATGGCGGGAGGAACCTGGATGCAGTGCGCATTTCCCCTCGGTATCGCCACGCTGAGGCGCTGGAAAAGAAAGCTGGCAGCTCTAGGGTCCCTTGTTGTTTTCAATGAGCCTTAAAACCCAGTTCCTTCAAAAAACTGGTAGCACTTTTACCCCAAGGCGCCGAGTGTCTCATCAGAAGCATGCATCAGTACGATCATATCATATATATATATATATATATATATATATATATACGATATATATCTAGTATATATACTTAGTATATATATATATGTTATATATATACTATATATATATACTTATATATAGTATATATGATTTATCTTACACTTGAATATTCGAGCGATTCCACGCCTCTTATATACCGGTAACTGTGAGAGATAAAGCCATCACAACCCTATTCCCGAATACAGTAGTAGGTCAACTTCACACAACACACACACACACACACACACACACACACACACACACACACAACACACACACACACGCACTCACACACACATTGTTGTTGATTGATTGATTGGATGTTGATTGACGGTTGAGAGGCGGGACCAAAGAGCCAGAGCTCAACCCCCACAAGCACAATTAGGTGAGTACACACTCCTTGAATTTTGTGTAGATGGCTGGACATGATGGTAATAGTTATCAGGAGTGGGAGATGTGAGAACTCGTATGCTTTTAGTGTGTAAAATTCTGAGGGAATTCACAGTCCTGGAGGGCATTGGAGTGGGAGGTGCGTGTGTTTGGGTGTAAACTTGGGTGTATCCCGCTTCTCGGTGTGTATACACTGAGAGGTGCATCCCACTTCTCGGTGTGAATTCACTGAGAGGTGTATCCTGCTCCTCGGTGTGTATACACTGAGGTCTTAAGCCCAATATCAATACAGAAATATACTTGGTGTTGGTTATGATTGGAAGTGAATACGTAAATCCTCAATGTGGCATACCCGTCCTCTCCACTAATAGGTCACTTTTTACGTTATAGTAACTAGCATTACAAATGCGACCTCTTTGAAAAGGAAACTGCTCATAAATATCTACGTTTTCTATGTATCGGATTCGATAGGTTAGGTGGGTTGCTTGGGCTCCTACCTTCATGGTTAGGTGAGGAGGTTGTATTTTTTACGACGTTCTGAGAAGTAGTCAACCTCTCAGTACGAGACTCGGGTATTCGTGCCACTCCCTGGCACCTTTGGTCTTACAAACCCTTGTAGATCATTTATTATCCTCCATAGCCTCCTTATCCTGCCACTAATTCCTCCTCGTCCTCCAACTCCTCCGCCTCCTCCTCTTCCTGCGATCATTACTGTTACGAATCTTACAAGGATTCTAACATTACTCTTGATGCTTATATTACTTTATTGTCTTGTTCTATAATTAGTATAGTATCCAGTTGTATGATTATAGACTATTGTATGTTATATATTGTAGCATGCTGTAGTGTGCCTGAGTTGCGTTATATTGTATGAGGCTTTTTGCAAGTTATTTCCTGTTGTTTTTTTCCGTGTGGGGGGGATGACCATATTTGGATGTGGCCAGTGTGGGAACTTGTTGTCAAGCGAGTGTTTATAGTTCAACCTTGATTAATTCTCATTATTGTTTGCCATTTAATTCTATTGAGTAATGTAACACTATTATATACTCTTAAGATTACAGAATTAATGGCTATTAGTACTACATCTTGTTAGTATAGCTTCACAAGAGTTCATGTGGATGCTTAGTTGACATGTTGGTAGGACGCCGCCCTGGCAAGCCAGGATTTTGCCAGTCGTGTGGGTACAGCTGGCGGGTGGAGACATGTTTGAGTTAAGTTGGTGGATCTTTGTTTTATTTCTTAGCTTACAAGGCTGATTTTCTGGTTAGACTATTATGAGATTGCCCATCTATTCATTTGTATTGATATGAAGTGATTTATGTTATACAGTGCTATTGTAAGATTATTTAATAGAGTAAGAATATTTCTGGCTTCCTGCATTTTGCCATGTATGTTTTGTATGTTTCTTTGTTACCCCTATCTAAAAGTATATTGCTCTGTTAGTATCAGTTGCATTATTTCCCCTAGACATTTACATGAGGCAAGGCCGTATATTATTATATATTACCAACTGCAACAGAGGAACCATACCCAGAGATCGAGGGTCGTAACAAAATGAGGGCCACTGTCCGGGATGTTAAATTTAATTCCCTGTAATGTATGTACAATTGACAGTGCTAAGTATTAATAGCAATTGCCTTCCTAGGTACTCTGTGATTATCTAGTGACACCTAATCAAGCCTGGGTAAATTTCTCTGTCGTTTTGAGCTGCTGTGAAAACTTCTCAACGCTTCACGATTTGAGGTAAGTGTTCAGCTTGTGCCAGGGGCCAAGCATAATTTTCAGTGTTGTTACAAGTGTTAAGTTGTGATAATTGAGCCAACCATGGAGGATCAGGTTGCTGTGCTAGTAAAGCAGCCAAATTTTGGTAAAATTAAAGACTTGAGGAAGTCTGGTTTGTTATTGCTGACTGATAAATTGAACCTAGCAGTTTCCAGTAAAATGTTGAAGGCTCAAGTGTTAAGAATTATTGTCACACACTTGGTGGAGGAGGAGAGACTTGACGAGGAGTGTTTAGGAGAGTTAGAAGAAGAGTCAAGTGACAAGGTGGCAATCTTAAAGTTGGAGATGGAGACTGAATTAGAAATGGCTTGGCTGGAAGCAGTCAAGCAGAGGTTGGAGTTGCAGAACCAGCAAAAACACCTTGAGTTGGAGACTCAGTTACGACTAGCAGAGCAACAAAATGAAAAACCGAGCAGCAGACTAAACAATTAGAAATTCAGCAGAGCATGGCTCAAAATAATAACAGGTTGGAACAGCAGAGAATTGCAGCACGGCTAGGTAACACTAGTAATAATCCAGAGAGTACAAATAGTTCTTCTAAGTACAGTAAACATGTAGATTTACCTAAGTTTAATGAAGAAGATCCAGAAATATTTTTCTTGCATTTTAAGAAATTAGCAGTCAGCATGAACTGGCCTGTAGATCAATGGGTTGGTATTTTACAAGGACAATTTAAGGGTAAAGCTCAGGAGGTATTTGCATCTTTGCCTGCTGAGAATTCTTTCGATTTTAAATTTGTTCAACAGAGCATCTTAAATGCCTACCAGCAGATCCCAGAGGCACATAGACAAAAATTCAGAAGCTTAAAAAGAGCACATGACCAGACTATTTCTGACTTTGTACGAGTTAAATTAAATCACTTTGATAGATGGGTTAAAGCACTTAATATTGCAGAGTTTGAGACTTTGAGAGACCTCATAGTAACTGAGGAAGTATTGGGATGTCTACCAGAGAAATTAGCTTTGTTTATGGCTGAAAATAAACAAACCACTGATCTTATGAAACTAGCCAAGCTAGCTGATGAGCATGAATTACTTACTAAAGTGCCTTTTAGAGCACCAATTAATCATTATAATGCTAAAACTAATCATTATGCTCCTAAAAATCATGTTTTCCAGACCCGACCAGCTACTTCACCTTCTCCCCTGAACCCTTCTCCTGTAAAGCCTAAATCTGAGAAACAACAGACAGGGTTGTCAAACTCAAGTAATGTAGTGATTAAGCCTGCAGTTGGTTCGGCTGTTTCGACCACTGGCAGATATTGCACGCATTGCAGGAGAAGAGGTCATGTGGTAAATTCCTGTTATGCTTTGCACCCTGAGTTGAGACCAACTGGTCTGATTATGAGTAGGGGTTTGCAAACCTTTAATGCCAATGTTGCTCCAGTCATGCCCAAGTGGATGACTAATTTTGATCCATACCTGCATTCGGGAACCTTATTATGTACTAGTGGAACCTGGAAACCAGTTCAGTTGTTAAAGGACACTGGTGCTTCCCAGTCTTTAATTTCTTGCCGTGTTCTTACTGATGTTAGCACAGAAGACACTGGAGAGGTAGTGTTATTGCAAGGACTTGGAGGTCATATCCAGCGTGTACCATTAATTAAGGTTAACCTGAATTCTTCTATTACACCAGGTTGGTGCACTGTAGCAGTCAGTGAGCAGTTGCCCATTCCTGGGATTGATATCAATGTAGGTGATGGTTTTGACAAGTGTCAAGTTAGTGGGACCGATTGTCCTGTTATGTTTACTAAACTTAGTGCAGTACTGGCTCAACCAGATGCGGATGATGGTGTCATTTATCCAGCCTGTGTTGTGACCAGATCCATGGGTAAGCAGAATGTGGTAAGTCCTGCTACTACCAAGGTGGATGTTCTCGAGGCCAGGACCCCTTCAGACAGGGAGGTGGAGGTGGACCTTGAAGATACATTTTTAGCTCACGCGGATGTCGAGAGTGAGGCCGGTGCCAAAGCCCTAATTTATTCTGACCCAGATGGTCTGGAAGAGGTGGCCCAGGTACCAGTTCCTTGCCCGCTCGCTCCAGCTGTAGAGTTCCAGACCTTGCGTAAGTTACAGAGTACTGATCCCAGTCTAGCTGAGTGTTATGCAGAAGCAGCCGACTCCATTGATACTTTGGAGGAGAGTACGGGTTGTTATTTCAAGGATCGATGTCTGATGAGAAGATGGAGACCATCAGGAACTCCCTCATCAGATGATTGTGAGTCTAAAACCCAGCTCGTTGTGCCAACAGAGTATAGGGAGCAGGTATTGCAAGCTGCCCATGATGACCTGATGGGAGGCCATCAAGGCATTACCAGTATGTATCATAAGATCTGTAAACTTTTCTATTGGCCAAAACTCAAGAAAGATGTGGTCAGATATTGCCACAATTGTGTTGTGTGTCAAACTGTTGGTAAGCCTAATCAGACTGTGCCACGAGCACCATTATACCCTATTGTAGTGCCAGAGGAGCCTTTTACTCATGTGGTACTGGATTGTGTCGGACCTTTACCCCGTACCAAATCCGGAAATATGTATATGTTTACAATTTTATGTATGACCACCAGGTTCCCTGAAGCATATGCCTTACGTAACATTAGAGCTTCTACCATTATAAGGCAGTTGGAACGATTTTTCTCATTATTTGGTATGCCCCGTATAATTCAAACTGATAATGGGAGTAATTTTTGTTCCACCACATTTAAAACTTTTTGTAATTCATTTGGTATTCAGCATAATTTTTCCAGTCCTTACCATCCTCAGAGTCAAGGGGGAATCGAGCGGTTCCACCAAACTCTCAAGAAAATGTTGAAAGCAACTGGGGAAGATTCACCCAGACATTGGGACGATAATTTACCATTTGTTTTGTTTGCTGCTAGAGATGGATTGCACAGTGCCCTAGGCTGCTCTCCATTTGATCTGATCTTTGGTCATCAGGTGAGAGGACCTTTAAAAATGTTACATGAGAAAATGTTAGGAGATGTTACAGCCAGGCAGAGTGAGCGTTACCTGACGGATGTAAAGAGCAAGCTGTCCAGAACGAGGGAGTTGGCCTTACGACATCTAAGTGAACAACAACAGGTAATGAAGCAGAAACATGACCAGAGGTTCAAGGCCAAACTCAGAGTTTTTGAGCCAGGAGATTTGGTATTGGTCTTGAAGCCTCGTATGGGTACTTCTATGTCTCATAAATTTGCAGGACCGTATCAAGTAGTAAAACGTCTTGGGGAAGTTACTTACAAAGTTTGCCATCCCAAACAGAAACGTCAGACCATGAGTGTACATGTGAACCGGTTGAAGGCTTATTGTGGGCCTAGTATTGTGGCTTGTTGTGTTGCTGAGGAGGTAAATCCTGAAGAGTCGAGTGTTGCAGAGGAAGATGGTAATTCTTGTTTGTCTAATTCCAGTTCCGGGGAAGAATTGTTGTGTCATTTGCAGGATGAGGAGAGAGCAGAGTTCCAGGACCTTTTGGAGATGTCTTCTAACTTGTTTGGGGAGGTCCCCACTCAGACTTCTCTCATTACTCACGACATTAACCTGACAAATGTAACTCCAATTCGGCTACACCCTTATCGAGTGACACCCGAGAAACGTCGTATCATCCAGGAGGAGGTTGATTATCTTCTTCGACATGGGTTCATTAGACCCAGTCAGAGCTCCTGGAGTTCACCGTGTTTATTAGTACCAAAACCAGAGGATAAATGGAGACTAGTAGTGGATTATAGAAAACTCAACCAGGTAACTGTAGTTGATGTGTATCCATTACCTTTATTGGAGGACTGTATCGATACTATAGGTCATGCTAAGTTTGTATCTAAATTGGACTTATCTAAGGGATATCACCAGATACCTCTTACAGATTTTGCAAGGGAAGTGACAGCATTTATCACTCCTGATGGAGCTTACGAGTTTAATGTAATGCCATTCGGATTAAGGAATGCTCCAGCCACTTTTCAGAAGTTAATGAATTCTTTGTTGAAGGATGTGCCAGATTGTAGGGCATATTTGGATGACATTGTGATTTTCAGTAAGAATTGGGTAGATCATATGTCTAGTTTAAAGAAATTGTTTAATGTGTTACAACATGCTAATTTGACTGTGAATATGAAGAAATGTAGTTGGGCTAAAGGAACTATAGTGTACTTAGGACATGAGGTCGGACAAGGAAGGATAGTCCCATTGCAAGACAAGATCCAGGCAATTGTGGATTACCCAGTCCTAACAAATAAGAAGTCTGTGCAGAGATTTATTGGAATGTGTGCGTATTATAGGAGATATTGTAAAAACTTTTCCATTGTTGCTGCACCCATAACAAATCTTCTAAGGAAACAGGTAAAATTTAAGTGGACGCAGGAGTGTCAGAACTCTTTTCAGAAGTTGAAAGGAATTCTCTCTACTTCACCTGTGCTAGCTAGTCCACAGTATGATAAACCTTTTATTCTGCACATAGACGCTTCAGATCTAGGAGCAGGTGCTGTTTTGTTCCAAGTAGGACCAGATGAGTTAGAACATCCTGTTTATTATTTCTCTCGTAAATTTGACAGGACACAAATTAATTACTCTGTAGTTGAGAAAGAAGCACTTTGTTTAATATTGGCAGTGAAGAAATTTGAGACATATTTGTCAGGAAATCAAGTGGTAGTATATACAGATCATAATCCATTGACATTTATCAACTCTATGAAGTGTAAAAACCAGAGAATACTTAGATGGTCATTGATTCTGCAAGAATTCAATATTGTAATTCGTCATATTCCTGGGAGGCAAAATGTTATTGCTGATGCCTTATCCAGAGGATTTCCTGTTGCAGTGCCATAATATGTAGTGTTCTTTATTCATAAGATGTATGTAAATTTTTTATTTTTTTTTTTACTGTGTGAAATTTCATTGCTTTGTACTTTGATTTTAGTTGAAGTATTTTCATGTTGTATTTTCATGTTATATTTCATGCAGTCAAAAAAAATGAAATCAACCTTCAGTTAATTTCATTTTTTTCTTAGGGGACGGGAGGGATGTTACGAATCTTACAAGGATTCTAACATTACTTGATGCTTATATACTTTATTGTCTTGTTCTATAATTAGTATAGTATCCAGTTGTATGATTATAGACTATTGTATGTTATATATTGTAGCATGCTGTAGTGTGCCTGAGTTGCATTATATTGTATGAGGCTTTTTGCAAGTTATTTCCTGTTGGTTTCTTCCGTGTGGGGGATGACCATATTTGGATGTGGCCAGTGTGGGAACTTGTTGTCAAGCGAGTGTTTATAGTTCAACCTTGATTAATTCTCATTATTGTTTGCCATTAAATTCTATTGAGTAATGTAACAATGTTATATACTCTTAAGATTATGGAATTAATGGCTATTAGTACTACATCTTGTTAGTAGAGCTTCACAAGAGTTCATGTGGATGCTTAGTTGATGTTGGTAGGACGCCGCCCTGGCAAGCCAGGATTTTGCCAGTCGTGTGGGTACAGCTGGCGGTGGAGACATGTTTGAGTTAAGTTGGTGGATCTTTGTTTTATTTCTTAGCTTACAAGGCTGATTTTCTGGTTNCGTCACAATATATATATATATATATATATATATATATATAATATATATATGCGAACAAGCCTGAATGGTCCCCAGGACTATATGCGAATGCTATGCCCAAGATAACCATCCGAGTGCCGGCGGTGAGGTGGTTCAAATAGCTTCGGCTATCACCTCATTTGTCCGGTCGTGATGGTCAAGTGGTTTAAGGCGTCTTGTACATACCAGTTGCGTTGCTCCTGGGAGTATGGGTTCGAGTCACTTCTGGGGTGTGAGTTTTCATTCATATATATATATATATAAATTCAACATCTGGTTCCTGGACGATGGCACCCTGGCAGGGACACAGGAATCCCTGCTAGGAGATCTTCAGCTAGTGAAATCTAGGGGAGAGGAGTTAGGCTTTACACTAAATCCATCAAAGTGTGAAATCATCTCGTCCAACCAACCAATCATAAATGCAGTACAAATCTTATTGCCAGGAGCCCAAGTGATCGCTCCCACCGA
The DNA here is from genome assembly GCA_020271785.1 of Procambarus virginalis. Taxonomy (NCBI): domain Eukaryota; kingdom Metazoa; phylum Arthropoda; class Malacostraca; order Decapoda; family Cambaridae; genus Procambarus; species Procambarus virginalis. The sequence goes on along the minus strand of WNGS01167104.1, from coordinate 9,133,922 downwards.
CAGTGTGCTGCTAGGGGCACCTCTGGGCTCGAACGCCATTGAGGTAGTCCTCGAAGAAAAGCTTAAAGACCTGAGGAGGATGGAGGCGCGAATAGGGGCTTTGGATGCTCATGATGCGTTGTACCTTCTTACAAGGTGCCTGGCCTTGCCCAGACTTACCTATTTCCTCAGGTGTGCTCCTTCTTTTGACAGCCCAAAATTAACGGAATACGATTCACTCCTAAAGACAATAACTATGAAAGTGTTAAACCTCTCCCTGCAAGATGACCAGTGGGACCAAGCAACGCTCCCAGTTAGACTCGGGGTATAGGTATTCGCAAGGCGACACAGTTAGCATTGCCGGCATTCTTATCCTCGACCAGTGCTACAAGTGAATTGGTGAAGGAAATACTACCAGAATACCTAAGGAACTCCATTGGGATTCGTGATCCCAAATTTGTGGAAGGAGCTGGTCGGTGGGACACACTCGCCAATTCACACACCCGACCAACTTGTCCAAACGACGGTAAACAGGCCAAATGGGATAGCCCCATAGTGGAGAACATCGCCAAAGCATTGCTGGACGTAGCTTCTCAGAAGGACAGAGCGCGTCTCCTAGCTGTGCAAGCCCCCCATGCTGGGGACTTCCTGTTGGCAGTCCCTAATTCCGCCTTGGGCACCCGCCTGGATCATCGGGCCCTAAGTATTGGTGTTGCTCTGCGCCTTGCCGCCCCTATCTTCACCGAGCACCGGTGTATTTGCGGCCAGGCACGGGCAGACCAATACGGCAGCCATGGTCTCATCTGTCGAAAGACACAAGGAAAGAATGCCAGACACGAGGCAGTCAATGACATCATCAAGAGAAGTTTGGCTACAGCTGGGTGTCCAGCACAAAGGGAACCCCAGTTGTGCAGACCTGACAACAGCCAAAAACGCCCAGATGGAGTCACCCTGCAGCCATGGAGGGAAGGTAAACAGGTCGTATGGGATTACACCTGTGCATCTACATTGGCTGATACCTATTTACGGTACAGCTCAGCGGAGGGAGGTGGAGCAGCCACCTTCAGGGAGACCCAGAAAATCCACAAGTTCAGAGACCTAGAACGTTGTTACACGTTCGTGCCGATAGGCTCAGAGACTCTGGGAGCCTGGGGTAAATGTGCACTCAAGTTTTTAAAGGAGGTTGGTGAGGAACTCGTTGGGAAAACTAGAGACCCGCGAGCAGCCAGTTTCCTGTTCCACCGTGTCGCAGTGCAGAGGGGAAATGCGTGCTGTATCCTGGGTACGCACGCAACCTCCGAGGAGCTGGACTAGGTCTTCGAATGCTGATTGTTTAATTGTAATATATTTGTGTGTGTGTGTGTGTGTTCTCTGTAAACTGTAGCATTGCAATAAAATAAAACAAAACATACAAAAAAATAATAGGGGTGGTAGGAGAGGAAAAGAACATAAGAACATAAGAACAAAGGCAACTGCAGAAGGCCTATTGGCCCATACGAGGCAGCTCCTATTTATAACCACCCAATCCCACTCATATACATGTCCAACCCATGCTTGAAACAATCGAGGGACCCCACCTCCACAATGTAACGCGGCAATTGGTTCCACAAATCAACAACCCTGTTACTGAACCAGTATTTACCCAAGACTTTCCTAAATCTAAACTTATCCAATTTATACCCATTGTTTCGCGTTCTGTCCTGTGTTGATACTTTTAATACCCTATTAATATCCCCTTTGTTATGTCCATTCATCCACTTGAAACCCTCTATCATGTCACCCCTAACTCTTCGCCTTTCCAGTGAATGCAACTTAAGCTTTGTTAATCTTTCTTCATATGAAAGATTTCTAATTTGGGGAATTAACTTAGTCATCCTACGCTAGGCACGTTCAAGTGAATTTATATCCATTCTATAATATGGCGGCCAAAACTGAACTGCATAATCTAAATGGGGCCTAACAAGAGCAAGATATAGCTTGAGAACCACACCAGGTGTCTTGTTACTAACGCTGCGATTAATAAATCCGAGTGTCCGATTAGCCTTATTACGAACATTCATGCATTGATCCTTTTGTTTTAAATTCTTACTAATCATAACTCCCAGATCCCTTTCGCAATCCGACTTCGCAATCTCAACACCATCTAGCTCGTATCTTGTAACTCTATCATCGTTACCTAGCCTCAGAACTTTACATTTATCACCATTAAACTGCATCTGCCAATCCTTTGACCATTTCAATACCCTATCTAGATCAACTTGAAGTGATAGTGAGTCCTCCTCCGAATTAATTTCCCTACCGATTTTCGTATCATCGGCAAATTTGCAAATGTTGCTACTCAAACCTGAATCTAAATCATTTATATATATTATAAACAACAGAGGTCCCAAGACAGAGCCTTGAGGCACTCCACTTACAACATTTTCCCACTCTGACTTGACTCCATTTATACTAACTCTCTGTTTCCTTTGGTATAGCCATGCCCTAATCCAGCTTAATATAGCACCCCCAATACCATGAGCCTCTATCTTTTTAATCAGTCTTTCATGTGGCACTGTATCAAAAGCTTTGCTAAAGTCAAGGTACACAACATCACAATCCTTACCACTATCAACTGCCTCAACTATGATAGAATAAAAAGATAACAAATTTGTTAAACATGAACGGCCATTTATAAAACCATGTTGCGACTCAATTATTAATTTATGTTTTTCAAGATGAAGACGAATTTTATTTGCTATTATAGATTCAAATAACTTTCCCACAATAGACGTTAGGCTAATTGGTCGATAGTTAGACGCAAGTGATCAATCTCCTTTCTTAAAAACTGGTATCACATTAGCAACTTTCCAAAATTCTGGCACTCTGCCTGACTCTATTGATTTATTAAATATGATTGATAGTGGGTCACAAAGCTCCTCTTTGCATTCTTTCAGCACCCTGGCAAACACTTCATCCGGCCCTGGGGATTTATTTGGTTTGAGTTTTGCTATTTATTTAAGAACATCCTCCCTGGTAACTGCTAAACTCGTCAACCTGTCCTCGTCCCCACCCACATAGACTTGCTCGGCTGAAGGCATATTGTTAAGTTCCTCTTTAGTAAATACAGATACAAAATATTTGTTAAAAATACTACTCATTTCTTCATCACTATCTGTTATGTGACCTGTCTCAGTTTTTAATGGACCTATCCTTTCCCTAGTCTTAGTTCGATATAACTGAAAAAACCCTTTAGGATTTGTCTTTGCTTGCCCTGCTATACGAACTTCATAGTTTCTTTTTGCTTTCCTTATCTCTTTTTTAACATTTCTAACCAGTTGTACGAATTCCTGTTCTAAAGTGACCTCCCCATTTTTAATCCTTTTGTACCAAGCTCTCTTTTTACCTATAAGGTTTTTCAAATTCTTTGTTATCCACTTTGGGTCGTTAGTAATCGATCTATTCAATTTGTGTGGTATACTACGTTCCTGTGCTTTGTTTAGAATATTCTTAAATAAGTTATATATTGAATCCACATCGAAATCCCCATTTACATCATCTATCGCTGGGTTCGTGTCTCGCTCCAAGACCGGCCCACACCCCATACCCAAGACTTTCCAATCAATTTGACCCCAAAAAATTCTTAGGCTATTAAAATCAGCTTTTCGAAAATCTGGCACTTTAACAGAATTTTCTCCTACAGGTCTATTCCATTCTATGCTAAATCTGATTTCTTTGTGATCACTGTTCCCTAGCTCACTCCCTAATTCGATGTCATTAATTTGTGTTTCCCTGTTAGTTAACACTAAATCTAAAATATTGTTTTCCCGTGTTGGTTCCTTAATGTGTTGGCGTATCTATGTGCGGGTGTGTGCCAAGCACCAAGATTATCAAGAATTACTGTGCTATTATTAATTCCTGTGATTATTATTTATTATATATATTGGTAGTAAACCAGATATGGTGTTTGATCTCTCTTAATCTATTGATATAAATGCCTGTGGAATTGATCTCTATGATCTATTGATATAAATGCCTGTGGATTGATCTCTATGATCTATTGATATAAGTGCCCGTG
>WNGS01167104.1:9037861-9085563 GCA_020271785.1 Procambarus virginalis | reverse complement strand
GCTAAATATATATAGCTAAAAAAAGGGGAATTGGGAGGGTAGCTGTAATCACCTACTTCATCTATCCTACGATGAGAGATGAGTTGCAGCTCCTGGTCCAGGCTCTCGCCTCGTGTACCCTCCAGAAACACAAGCCAACGTCTCAGGATTATCGCTTCTCGCCGCGTCAACTCCTGTCAACCCTCCTGTGAATCCTGTCAACTTGACAGGATTCCCTGGCGCACGTCTTGCCTCGCTGACGTGCCGTGTGAGACTGTGGCGGCGGCGCTACGGCTGGACCCCCCTGCCTTCGTGACGTCATATTTGCCAAGGAAGGTTTTCATTGGCTCCCAGTGCCACGTCGCTGACGGTGACCAATCTGGTGTCACTGACGTCACACAGTTTTGGCGGGAGAACAGAGGAGCCAGCGCCATATTGGCTTCCTAAAGGGCCTATACCACAGGCCAAAATATTCTTCTTTTACCAATTTCTGGCACTGCGAGAACACTATTCTCTCCCACATATGTCAAACTGAGGCCCGCAACGTAGAGAACGCTCGGGCAAAGTGGACATGACTCTTACAGCAGGCGTGGGAGAAATAGAAGGGGGGGAACACCGTCACACCCGTGGTGTGACGTTTTGACCTCACACCGATCCCCCTGACCTCATCTGACCCTACACCACACCTGGGAGAAGATGCCAGGTAACGATCACTTGTTGTGCCTACAGACCGAGGTAATTGGGACGCCTGTTGATAAGGTAGTTTATTGTTATGACACAATCAGGAAGGGCAAACAGGTCAAGCAGCATCAGGGAAGACGAGGATAAGTATTATAAAGTGATAGGGAATTGTGTTGAGAGGAGGATCGATTAGATTGAGGATTTGATCCTGGAAATGAATAGAGATATTTCACCAAATACAGGGTGAGATTGAGAGACAAAAACAAGTGTTCAAAAGCTATTCAGGGGGAAATCAAGGAGGAGCTGGCCAAGGAGTTGGGTGCAGGAAGCATGAATATGGATGGGGAAATTGGATTATTCGGGGATGGATTAGTGAGTATGGGTGGGGGTAGGCCACAAATGGGTACAAGACAGCGAGGGGTAGGCTATAGCATTTGGAGGAGCAAGTTCAGATATTTGCTTATGTATGGAACTAAGCAGGATATCCAACTAGAACCAAGCAGGGAAATGATATGGACTCAGTAAGAGCTGCAACACTGTGGGTGTAAGAACCAGCATGAAAGTGGATCGTAGAGGTGAACACTTGTCATTAATGGATCATGTGAAGCAAAGGCATCATCAAAACATGAAAGAATACAGATTGAAGAGTTTGTACAATGCAAAATATTGAGGTGCATTAATGCTGAGGTTGCGTGAACGAGATTGAACTCAGCCACAGAATTGGGACTTATAATGGCAACAAAAGCAGGCCTGTTTTGGTCCAGGTTTCTAATGAAGAGGCGGGCCACTACATAGTAAAGCACAAACATTTACTAAGGGGCAGCAAAGGCTATTATAATGTATTTATAGACAGATTCATTACCAAAGCCGAACAACAAGAACTGAAGGTGGGAAAACTGATTCACAGTCGTCACCTTCACCCCCCCCCTCCCAAATCAGCCCTCACATCATTCCCAACCCCTTCTACCCCCAACAACTCCCTTGCTCCCTCCACCCCCTCTGCAACCAAACCCATCTGCCCCATCCTACCCTCCAATTCCCCTCTCTTCCCCTCCATCCCCCCACAACCCCTCACCTTCCTTTTGCACCTCATCTTCAGTATGACCCTCTCACCTTGCGACACCCCAGCGTCTCACCCCACTAGCCTCTCCACTGTCCTCAAATACCCTTTCTTTTGCCTCACTCATCCTGAGCCCCCATCTACCACTTACCCCTTTCTACCCCAAACCCTATACCTGTCCCTTCTTCTCCCTTGCCCCTAGCACATCTTTTTACTGATATCTCACTCTACCACTCAGCAGGCCTCCGTATGCCTCTCAGGCCCTCCCTTCCTCTCAGACTCCTCTCTACCTCTCAGACTCACTATGCCTTTTCGATCCCCCCCCCTCTCTCGCTTCCTAGGGCCCCATTCACCCTCCAGACATCCCCAAGACATCCCCAGAGAATGGGTGAACTCTGGTAACAGAGTTTCCAAGAACAGTCTCATGGTTTGGTACACCAATGCTGATGGTGTATCCAATAAAGCAGAGGAAGTAAAAGAAAGTGTTAATGAAATAGATACTGACATAATTACAATGGTGGAAACTAAAATAAATTATACGACCTCCGATGCAATCTATCCTGAAGGATACCAAGTGATAAGGAAAGAATGGACATTGTTCCCTTTCTCTCCCTGAGTACAGGGAGAGAAAGTGGCACTCCCCATAAAGCTGAAATAAAAATTAGAGGAACTAGAGAATCAGGGGACTAATGGAAACACAATCTCCATACTACTAACTCTGACAGCAGGTGGGAATAGGTCTGTGATCGTTCTAATCTACAATCCCCAACAAACAGTATAAAGCCCAGACAGGAACATGATGATAACAACAAGACATGTATAGATGAACTGCAGAGTGCAGCAACAACTGCTCAGAGAATGAGAGCAAAACTGCTGGTCATGGGTTATCTCAATCACAGAGAGATCAATTGGGAATAAAGAAATCCCCATGGTGGGGAAGAAACATGGGGATCAAAATTAGTGGAAGTTATAGGCAGGAATTTCCTAACACAACATTTGAAGGAGGGCACAAGGAAAATAAGAAGGATATGACGAGCTTATTAGCCCTGATTTTCAACCAGAATGAGGACAATATCGCGAATATGGAACATGAAATACCATTAGGAGCCAGTTACCACTATGTCCTAGTCTTTGACTATACGATCGAGCTTAAAATTGTGACCTCGGAACAAAATATGTGGGAAAGGAGAGTTGACTACAGAAAAGGGGATTACAGGAGGATAAGAGAATATCTGGGAGAAGTACAGTGGGAAGAAGAACTTAAAGGAAAACAGTGCAACACATGATGGACTTGGTAAAATGGAAATTCAAGAAGGCCGAAGAGAACTTTATTTCAACACTAAAGAAAAAGGTAGGAAAGAATATAATAACCCATGGTTTAATAGACAGTGCCAGGAAGCAAAAATGAGATGCAGGTGGGAGTGGAGATAGAACAGGGAACAAAGGACACAGGACAATAAGATTAGATACAATAGAGCTTGAAATGAATACATTGATATAAGAAGAGTATCGGAAATGAATTATGAGAATGATATTGAAATCAGAGCGAAAAAACAACCTAAATTACAACATAGTCATATAAGAAGGAAAATGAGCAATCAAATGACAAGACTATGGATAATAGAAAGGGTAAACACAGAAAGCGACAAAAAATCTGCGAGGTACTGAATGCCAGTTTCCATGGAGTGTTCACAACCGAGCCTGAGCAGTTCCTATTGTTAGAAGAGGAGATGACTCTAGATGAGAGATTAACATATATAGAAGTGACAGCAGAGGAGGTAATGAAAAAGCTAATAACACTGATTGAAACTAAAGTAGTTGGACCAGACGATGTATCACCGTGGATACTAAAAGAGGCAGCGCAGGCTCTCAGGGTGCCACTATCAAGGAACTATAATGAGTCACCTACGAAGGGAGTCTAGTACAAATTTTCAAGAAATGAGATAGGGAGGAGGCACTTAACTACCGACCAGTACCACTGACAAGCATCCCTTGTAAAGAACTTGAAAGAAGAATCAGGTTAATTAAAATTAGTTACACACTTGAAGAAAATTTTGTATATAAACAAACACCAACATGGGTTCAGAGCATGGAATTCATGCCTAACAAACCTTCTGGAATTCAATGATAAAGTAAGAAGAAAAAGGCACGACAAGGAAGGATGGGCAGACTGCATATTTCTGGACAACCAAAAAGCATTTGATACAGTATCGACAGGAGACTACTATGCAAACCTAAGAGGCAGGCGGTAGCAAGCGGAAAAGCCCTAACTTGGGTAAGGAATTATTTAACAGGCAGAAGCCAGAGAGTAAAAGACAGGGGCGATAAGTTAGACCGGTGAACCGTAACGAGTGGAGTATCTCAAGGACCAAGAATACCTGTTTTATTTTAAATATTCGTAAAGACATGTTTACAGGAGTCGAGTACTATACGTCGATGTTCGTGGATGATGCGAAATTAATGAGACTACAATCCTCATCTTTGTGACAGATGAGGATTGTAGGATCCTCCAAGAGGATTTTAACAAGGTGGAGAGAGGGTCACATAAATAGCTACTGGAGTTCAACACGAGCAAGTGTAAAGTTATGAAAATGGGACTAGGTGGTAGGAGACCAAAGGGTCAGTATACAATGAAGGGAAACTGCCTGCCTGTGACGATTCGAGAAAGGGACCTGAGGGTGGACGTAACACCAAATCTAACTCCTGAGGCAAATATAATAATTATTAATAATTCACTGTGTTGGGGGACGGGAAGCCAGAGTGTATTCATACACGTTAGGCTTTTATCGAGCTCCCCCCCCCCCAAGGTCGAATTTCTGACCCCGTCTAGAATGCAACCCCACAACAAGCTGACTAACTCTTGAGAACCGACTCACTGCTAGGTGAACAGATGCATCAAGTGAAAGGAAATGGGGCAAACCATTTTTGTCCAGACCGGGAATCAAACCAGGAATTCTCGATTGTATGAGAACGAACCCGACTGTACTACCAGAACCCTTCATAAATTGGATAACAGCAGCAGAGTACTCTGCATTAGCAAAAGTTAGAACGTCATTCAGAAACCTAAGTAAGGAGGCATTCAGAGTGCTCTACACTGCCTACATGAGACCAGTCTTAGAGTATGCAGCCCCGTCATGAAGCCCCCTCCTAAAGAAACATATTAGGAAACTGGAAAAAAGTTCAGAAAATTACGACCAGGCTCATCTCGGAGTTGAATGGGATGGGATATGAAGAGCGACTGAAGGTACTGAACCTTCCGACGTTAGAAAAAGGGATGGAGCGGGAGATATGATAGTAGCATACAAAGTACTTTTGGTGATTGACAGAGTGGAAATAGACGAAATGTTCACACGAAATAACTACAGAACAAGGGGAATGGGTGGAAGCTGGAAACTCAGATGAGTGATAGAGATGTTAGAAACTTTCCTTTTAGTGTGAGAGTAGTGGGGAAGTGGAATCAATTAAAAGAGCACATTGTGGATGTAAACATTATTCATAGTTTTAAAACTAGGTATGACAAAGAAGAAGGACAGGAGTCATTGTTTCATACAACCAGCGTCTTGAAAGGCGTGATCCAAGGGATAACGCTCGATTCTGCAGGCACAAATAGGTGAGCACATATAGGGGAATATACACAACACACACACACACAAATACGAGGAGCTACGTATGGAGAGCTACGAGGTATGAGCTACAAGGAGAGGCTACGAGAATTAAACCTCACTTCGCTGGAAGACAGAAGAGTTAGGGGGGACATGATCACCACATTCAAGATTCTCAAGGGAATTGATAGGGTAGATAAAGACAGGCATGTAGTGCATGTACCCCTTGTGTATAACACAAGGGGTACATGCACTAGGGGACACAGGTGTAAACTGAGTGTCCAAATGAGGCACAGAGATATTAGAAAGAATTTTTTTAGTGTTAGAGTGATTGACAATTTTTAGTGTTAGAGTGGTTGCATTAGGAAGTGATATGGTGGAGGCTGACTCCATACACAGTTTGAAGTGTAGATATGATAGAGCCCAATAGGCTCAGGAACCTGTACACCTGTTGATTGACAGTTGAGAGGCGGGACCAAAGAGCCAGAGCAAGTACAATTAGGTGAGTACAATTAGGTGAGTACACACACTCACACACACGCACACACACACACACACACACACACACACACACACACACACACCACACACCACACACACACACACACACACACACACACACACACACACACATGCACACACACACACACACACACACACACACACACACACACACATTGGATATTGGAACTCCATTGGATAAAGGAGTACCTAAGTAACAGGAGACAACGAGTCACTTTGAGGGGTGAGGTCTCAGATTGGCGAGACGTTACAAGTGGAGTCCCGCAGGGGTAAGCCCTTGGACTTATACTGTTTCTGATATATGTAAATGATCTCCCAGAGGGTATAGACTCGTTTCTCGCAATATTCGCTGATAATGCAAAAATTATAAGGAGGATTGAAACAGAGGATGCTAGTAGGAGGCTATAAGATGACATAGACAGACTGAATGAATTGTCTAACAAATGGCTGCTAAAGTTCAACCCGAGTAAATGCAAAGTAATGAAACTAGGCGGTGGAAACTGGAGACCCAGACACAGGATACAGAATAGGAGATGAAGTACTTCATGAAACGTACAGAGAGAAAGATCTAGGAGTTGATATCACACCAAACTTTTCTCCTGAAGCCTACATAAAAAGAATTACGTCCGCGGCATATGCGAGGCTCGCTAACATCAGAAAAGCCTTCAGAAACCTGTGTAAGGAATCATTCAGAATCTTGTATACCACTTATTTAGGACCAATCCTGGAGTATGCGGCCCCAGCATGGAGCCCGTACCTTGTCAAGCACAAGACGAAGCTGGAAAAAAGTTCATAGGTATGCCACTAGAGTAGTCCCAGAGGTAAGAGGCATGAGTTACGAGGAAAGGCTGCGGGAATGCACCTTACGACACTGGAAGACAGAAAAGTAAGGGGAGACATGATCACTACCTACAAAATTCTCAGGGGAATCGACCGGGTAGACAAGGATACAGTATTCAACACTGTTGGTACACGAACAAGAGGACACAGGTGGAAACTGAGTACCCACATGAGCCACAGGGACATTAGAAAGAATTTTTCAGTGTCAGAGAAGTTAACAGGTGGAATGCATTAGGCAGTGATGTGGTGGAGGGTGAGTCCATACACAGTTTCAAATGTAGATATGATAGAGCCAAGTAGGCTCAGGAATCTGTACACCAGTTGACTGACAGTTGAGAGGCAGAACCAAAGTGCCAAAGCTCAACCCCCTCGCATGCACAAATAGGGGAGTACAAATAGGTAAGTACACACACAGAACTTTGTATACCACATATGTCAGAACAATCCTGGAGTATGCGGCTCAAGCATGGAGTTCATATGTAGTCAAGCATAAGACTAAAATGGTAAAGATTCAAAGGTTTGCCACCAGACTAGTACCCAAACTAAGTGGTATGAGCTACGAGGAGAGACTAGGGGAATTAAGCCTCACGTCACTAGGAGACAGAAGAGTTAGAGGGGACAAGATCACCACATACAAGATTCTCAAAGGAATTGACTGGGTAGATAAAGACAGACTGTTTAACACAAGGGGCACACACACTATGGGACACATGTGGAAATTGTGTACCCAAATGAGCCATAGAGACGTTTGAAAGAATTTTTTCAGTGTCAGAGTACTAGATAAATGAAATGCATTAGGAAATGATGTGGTGGAGGATGACTCCATACACAGTTTCAAGTGTAGATATGATAGAGCCCAATAGGCTCAGGTACCTGCACATTAGTTGATTGACAGTTGAGAGGCAGGACCAAAGAGCCAGAGCTCAACTCCGCAAGCACAATTAGGTAAGTACAAACACACAGAGGGGCCCGGTGGCTGAGTGGAAAGCACGCTGGGGACGTAATCCTGTGGTCCGGGGATCGATTCCAGCCGCCGGTGAGAAACAATGGGCTGAGTTTTCTTTAACCCTGATGCCCCTGTTACCTAACAATAAATAGGTACCTGGGATAGACAGCTGTTACGGGCTTCTTCCTGGGTTTGTGTGGCGTGTGAAAGAGAAAAAAATAGTTAGTAGTTAGTAACAGTTGATTGATTGACAGTTGAGAAGCGGGCCGAAGAGCAGAGCTCAATCTCCGCAAGCACAACTAGATGAATACAACTAAGTGAATACACACACACACACACACACACACACACACACACACANGGTTCGAATCCTGGCCGGGTCAAAGAGTTCTAAGTGATATATGGCTTGCGCGTTCATGCATCTTTCTCACATATATATATATATATATATATATATAATATATATATATATATATAATATATATATATTATTAGTGACGGTAAAGTAGTGGAATATGGTGGTCGGCAGTCTTCCACTGGCAGATGTTAAGGCCAGGCCACATATAAAACAAAAAGTAAAAAAAAAAGGAAAAAAAAGAATGACTGCGTGTTTGATAATCTGTGGTAAGGTAAGGGAAGAGACATAAAACACAATAGTAAAACAATGCTCTTTTAATAACACTAAGAAACAAATTGAAATAAAGGCAAAATCTTGGCTTAATGGGCAGAACAACAAGTGGAAAAAAACTGAACATAAAACTGGATTACGTTAAAGGGAGGAGAAGTGACATGAAATAACAAGTAAAATAATATTAGTGCTGGGAATATATGCGCTAGCTATAAACCTCTATTTGATCATACGAGGTGAGTCAACTTAGGTGTTCATAGCATGAGCACTGGATATATTCTGGTGAGAGAATGGCTGGGCGGTCTTGACAATGACTAGCGAGGAATGTGATTGGCGTGGAGCTGGAGTGGTGTGTTGTTAGCGGCCAATGAGAACGCAGGGCGTCCAGTAACAAGCAGTTTGTCTGGGACTGTAGCCGTCGGCGCGACCAGGTGTGCAGAAGTGGGGGGAAGGAGGGAGTTGCAGGTGCGTGTGGCTGTCTAATATATATATATATATATATATATATAATATATATATATATATATATATATATATATATATATATATATATGTGGCTATAAATATATATATATATATATATATATATATATATATATATATATATAATATATATATATATATATATATATATATATATATATATAGGGGGGTACCACCTCTGGTGCAATTATAGGGACCCACAGCCTCAGAGAAGGGAACACAGAGCATTCAGGGAAAAACTTGCCATTTAACTCTGAATACATGAGGGTGTTCGCTTCTCCTACCACCCCCTTTTTATGGTGTACACTTTATTAAGCAAGGTTATACAGTTACATATCTGATTGTATACAAAAAATGAGCATTAAGAGGACACAAAAATAGTTCGCTTCCTAGAGGCTGTAGATTTCCTCGAACTCCTCCGACGTTGGGCAGGAACCGAGGATGCAGCGAGCATTCCCCCTCTGGATCGCGACACTGAGGCGCTGAAAGAGAAAACTTGCCGCTCTAGGGTCTCTTGTGGTGTCAATGAGCTTGGAACCAAGATCCTTTAGAAACCTTCTTGCACTCTCTCCCCATGGGCCTAGGGTCTCAGACCCTATTGGAACGAAGTTGTACCGATGATCTAATTGCCTATACTTGGCTGACTTGTCTCTTTCTCTGTGTGTCGCCGCGGCTCCTGCTGTGCCGGCAGAGAGGTTGATGTATGTGGCTGCCAGGGTGGATACGCAAGTATAGTCCCATGCCAACTGTCTGCCACCCTTCCACGGACGCAGTGTGATTCCGTCTGGTCGGCCGGCAAAGCTAACAGAGTCACGGTTCAGAAGGTTGCGGGGCTCTCTCTCCGCTGGACACTGGGCAGAGGCAAGGCTTCTTTTAATGATGTCGTTTACTTCGTCGTGTCTAGTGTGCCAACCACCAGATTTTCCACAGTGCAGGCCATGCAATCCATATTCGTCAGCATCTGCCTCGCCGCAAATACACCTATGAACAGTGTGGATAGGGGCAGCAAGACGGAGAGCGACTGCAATACGGAGCTCCTGCGGATCAAGACGTGTGCCTGTCGCAGACATAGGGACTGCCAAAAGGAAGTCCCCTGCATGGGGAGCCTGCACAGCTGTGAGGCGTGCACGATCACTGGGGGTTGTTGCTGCCTCCAGCAAAGCTGTGGCTTCTTTGTCTGCAATGGGGCTGTCCCAACTGGATTGTTTCTTGGCTTTCGGCATGGCTGGTCTGAGTGCTGGGTCTGCCATGGCACCCCATTTCGTGTCGCATTCCGTGTAGTGGGGGTCCTGTATCCCCGCTACATCACTGAGGGTGTCAGGTAGTATATATTATATATATATATAATAATATATATATATATATATATATATATATATATATAATATATATATATATATATAATATTATATATATATATATATATATTATTATATATTATTTGCTTGTACGCAAGTAACAGTCTGGTGCAACAACCAGCTCTTTCGGTTAAAGTCTCCAGCCCCCCTCGATAGAAAATTGTGAGCCTGTCCGAGAAATGAACTGACACACCCATAGCTTGAGTCCAGGAGAGTGGACTGACACACCCATTGTAGCTGTAGATAGCCCGTGAGTCCACAGGTAGATATTCTCTTTCTCTTGGGAAGACCCACAGGACAAGATAGGGAAGGTACAAACATTTGTAGAGTCAGGCAGTCCTGAAGATTTGGAAGGTTGCACAAATGAGCAGTGAAGGCAGATAGCGGAGAAATGTGGTATCAAGGTGAAGTCATCCAAAGAGGCCGGAATGAAGGTTGGGATCCTTAGGCAGTTGAGAGTTAGGATTGAAGTGGCAGAACAAGGCGGCCAGAAAGGGGCTGAGGATGAAAATGATGACGATGGACGAGATGATTTGATTGTTGCCGCCGAAGGCGGCTAGTTTATTGTGCACCCCATACTCATCCTGTGAGCGGTAGCGCAAAAGCATTACAGAGGGCACAAAAGGTCTTTATCAGACCTCATCTTAGATTATTACATTAACAATTACATCTATCATTCACACCTTATAGTTACAATGTCAGCTAGTTACAGAGTAAGTGCTATTTCAAGAGCTACATATTTACAGTAAGTCATCATACGTTAATGGTAGGTCTTATCGCTAGTACATAATAGTTTGACCAATGGGGACATTACAGAGTCATAGGGGAGCTTCTGTTTATTATTAGTCCTCACAGTACAGTACTTGTTTCTGAATCTCATATGTCGTTTATCTACTGGAAGCGAAATGTGGATACAGTGCAAGGATTTCAGGTAATTTATCCATGGTAATAAGATAGGTTGCCATATCATACAAAGTGAGCTTAGATTTATCTCTAAATGGCTCAATTTTACTACAATCCAAGATATAGTGTTCGAGTGTGTATCCCTGTCTTTGTCCACACACTTTACACTTTACTTTATCTAGATCCCTATACAAGCCGAACTGCCAGAGATACCTGTAGCCAAGTCTTATACGAGCTGTGACAACATCTGTTAGTCTACTGACTTTGTTACTTGCGAGATGAAGTGAGATCCCAAGGATAGAACAGGAGAAGTAGAAGTAGCTGCAGTAGCATAAGTAGCCAAAACAGGAGCTTGGAAAGGGTCCAGCTAGAGCTCCAGATGCAACGAGAGCATGATCGTGAGGAGAGGCAGTTCCAACTAGAGATATTGAGGCTAGAACTGCAGATGAAAAATGAAGAAGAGAAAACCAAAGTAGAGGTAGAAAAACAGAAAACCAGGGAAAGGGAACTGGAGTTGGAACAAAAGATAGAAAAAGAGAAAACCAAAGTGGAGCAAGAAAGAGAGAAAACCAAAGTCGAGCAAGAAAGAGAAAAAACAAATCAAATGAAGATAGAAGCAAATAGAGCTTTGGCAGAACATAGGATCGAGCGTGGGTTCCCAGAGAGCACCACCCATCTGTCACACCCACCGGATAATAGAGTTAGGGAAAGAGACATTCCACTGTTTGTGCCAGAGGAGTCCGAGAGTTTCTTTGAGCACTTTGAGAAGATAGCCAAAATCAAACAGTGGCGACAAGAGGAGTGGGTCCAATTGGTACAGTTACGACAGACCAGTGCTGCCAGAGAAGCGTTTACCCTGTTGTCTTTGGAGGAATGCCAAGATTACTGGACTGTGAAGAGCAGTGTGTTGCGCTCATAACTGTTAACTCCTGAAGCATACAGAAAACGTTTCCGAGAAATGTAGAAAACTCCAGCCAGTACGTTCGCCGAGACAGCGAGGGACCTGGAAAGGCGTTTCCATAGATGGATAGAAGCTGTCGGGGTTAGAATCGTATAATGATTTGAAACAGTTAATGATAATGGAGAAATTCCTAAAAATGATGCACCCTGAGATGAAATTCAAGATCCAAGAATCAGGAGTGAAGAATGTAAGAGACGCAGCAGATAGAACAGATATGATTACAGAGGCCTAATGGAAAGCAGATTGAAAAGTGGTGTGAGACACAATTATGGCAGACCTAGTGGAGCAAGGGGTGAGAAAAATTTACGGAGGCAGGTAAATAAGTATATTAGCCACAAACCCTGTGAAAGAAAGTTGCTGAGTTCGCCTGCCGGAGTTAAGTGAGAAACTAATTATGTACCGAGGAGTCAGGAGTCCAGTCAGACACAACATAGTGCAGGTAGTCCGCCTGTGCAGAAGACCTCCAATGCGAGCGGACAGAGCCAAAGCCACTAGGGGGATATAGAAGGAACTTTTCCCAAATAAGATGCTACATATGTAATGGATATGGCCACATGATGAAAGACAGGTTAAGAGAGTTTTGACCTCTGGCAATGTGTGACCGCCGAAATTCATGTGTGAGTTTAGTAAAGGACAAACCGCCGAAAGTGAACTTAGTGAACGAAAGGTATGGTCCGTTCACCAGTTGAGGTTCGGTCGGCATTGGAGACCAACCTGAAGTGGAAGTTAGTATCCTCAGAGATACGGGAGCGATTCAGAGCTTGATTCTGAGAAGCCTGATCGAGGATGATGGACTTTTAGCTGGAAGTCAGAAAATAAAGGTTCATGGGTTATTGTCTGAGAGTGACATGCCCATGTGTGCTGTCAGACTGAAGTCAGACTATTTGTCGGTGGAGGTAATGTTGGGAGTGTGTTCCGACATACCTGTCCCAGAGATACTAGTGATCCTGGGTAATGTCTTGTGCAGGTCGAAGTGTTACCGGAGCTCATAGTGAAAACTGTGCTGGAGGAGTACCAGAAGGGCCACGGTACTGATGGGACACCAGATAGAGGTGTCAGGTGTCCAAATCAAAGATGTTTTGGAGATATATTTTAGTCAAGAAATTATTCAAAGATGATTTACTTAACTATTTTCAGTAGTTTGAAGTGCAGTATTAGCTAAGAAACATAAAGAAAAGATTGTCTTAGTAAATATGTAACTGCATAAAGCGATCACTTATTTAAAACATTGTTGGTATGAAATAATGAAATGATAAGCAGAAGTACACAGGCGTAGTTTCACAATTAAATTTCGGTGAATTGATAAGTTAAATGTTTCGTAATTAAAATATATAATTTGAAATAGCTAAAAAAATTATTGACAAACAGTAATGCCGTTGAAAATACGTAACAATGAACTTGTTACTGAAGGAAAAAGAACGAGATATTGAAAAGAGCCTGAACTGAAGTTGAAAAGAAAATGAATTGAACTTGCAGAGATCAATAATAACGTAAAGGAAGTGAAAGAATAAGAAATGAGAACAGAAAATATGTGAAAAATATGAATTGAACTGAGTGAGAACATGTAAGAACTAGTGAGAATAAGAAAAGAGCATATGAATTGAACGAACTTAAAACATGAATAACGTGTAACAAGTTGAACAGAGAACATGTAAGATAAGAAAAGAAAACCGTGAACATGTGAGGAATTTGTCTTGAACTAACAGATAAAATGAACTGAAAACTTGACGGATGTGTAGCATGTAGTGCAGAGAACATGTAAGACTAAGGAAAGAGAGTAGTGAACTGAGAACATGAATAATGTGTAATGTACTGTACAGAAAACATGTAAAAATAAGCAAGAATAACCTGAGAATGTGAAAAAATATTTAAGAACATAGTGAATATGTTAAATCATGTAAGAACAAGCTGAGATCACTTAATTCTCTCTTCGAGGCGAAGGGATGAATAACAAAATAATAACATCACACTCTCTTAATCTAGGTACACCTGTACTAACTACCAGTGGACAGAAAAAATACTGCTTAAATGAAGATGTATAAATCAGAGTTTAACTAGAAAGCATACTTTATAAATAAAAATATCAAGACGTGTTGGCTATACTCACTGGTTATTAATAAGTATATACATAAAATAGGTTAAGATATAAGATTACAAAAAATCAGGACAGGATCAGGACAGAGGAGGATAGTATGAGGCTACAAGATGACCTAGACAAACTAAAGGAATGGTACGACAAATGGCTGCTAAAGTTCAAGCCAAGTAAATGTAAGGCAATGAAACTAGGAGGAGGAATAAGGAGGCCAGTCACTGGATACCAAATGGGAGATGAAGTCCTTCACGAAATGGACAGAGAGAAAGAAATGGGAGTTGATATGACGCCAAACTTGTCTCCCGAAGCCCACATCAAAGGAACATCATCAGCGGCCTATGCGAGGCTGGCTAACATCAGAACTGCTTTCAGACACCTGGGTAAGGAATCCTTCAGAACATTGTATACCACATATGTAAGGCCAATCCTGGAGTATGCAGCCCCAGAATGGAGTCCGTATCAAGTCAAGCACAAGACGAAGCTGGAAAAAGTTCAGAGATATGCCACTAGGCTAGTCCCAGAACTAAGAGGCATGATTTATGAGGACAGACTACGTGAATTGCACCTCACGTCGCCAGAAAACAGAAAAGCTAGGGGAGACATGATCGCCACATACAAAATTATCAAGGGAATTGACAGGGTGGACAAGGAGGGATTATTTATCACAGGTGGCACACGCACAAGGGGACACAGGTGGAAGCTGAGTACCCAAATGAGCCACAGATACATTAAAAAGAACTTTTTCAGTGTCAGAGTAGTTAGTAAATGGAATACACTAGGAAGTGATGTGGTCGAGGCTGACTCTATCCACAGTTTCAAATGTAGATATGACGGAGCCCAGTAGGCTCAG
This sequence comes from Procambarus virginalis, assembly GCA_020271785.1. Taxonomy (NCBI): domain Eukaryota; kingdom Metazoa; phylum Arthropoda; class Malacostraca; order Decapoda; family Cambaridae; genus Procambarus; species Procambarus virginalis. Next base: position 9,070,658 of record WNGS01167104.1, on the reverse strand, counting down.
GAATATGTACATCAATTGATTGACGGTTGAGAGGCGGGACCAAAGAGCCAAATCTCAACCCCTGCAAGCACAATTAGGTGAGTACAATTAGGTGAGTACAATTAGGTGAGTACACACACTACATGGGTATACATGTATACATGGGTATTTACCAATTATATGAGCGGTTGGAAGCTAAGTGGACAGCATTCAGGACTCGTATTCCTAGGAACCGGGGTTCCATCCCCGGCGATAGCGGAAAGCAAATCGACAGAATTTATTTCACCCTGATGCCCCTGTTACCTAGCAGTAAATAGGTACTTGGGAGTTAGACAGCTGTTACGGGCTGCTTCCTGGGTGTGTGTGTGTGAGAAAAAATTAAATTATCGTTCATTGACAGTTGAGAGACGGGCCGAAAGAGCAGAGCTCAACCCCCTGCAAGCACAATTAGGTGAATACAATCAATAGTCATGGTAAAAGATTGTGGGTTGTGAAGCTCCAGTGTTTTCTATTAAGTTAGAAAAGTTAAACAGTCTACAAGCAGTGAAAAATCTGTATATGAGTGAATGAATATCTGGTAAACTGACAGAAACCATTAGAAACTGAAGAGAGAAAGCTGAAATAGTGAATTTGTAAATAGGTGTTGTACCACATTGTGTAGTAGACCCGTGTCGGGGTGTGGGGTGAGCAACAGTAGACTAGATATCCTCTCAATGGTCACTCTGGCGATAACCGTTACTCACCGTAGTCCTGAGGGTCTTCACTCTATCCTCTCGGCGCCACTGTACGCCCAGGAGAGTACCCCAATCGATCCCCCAACCGACCTCTGGTCAAGGAGTGAGTGGAGACACAGATTGTTCCTTCAATTGTGTGCCCGCCCCGGCAAGGACTCTTACACTACTTACAAGGTCGCCAACTGGTGTTTTCCGGTGTCCAGTAACACTACAGTGGTGCTGCGTAATTGTGGTAATTGTGGCAAAAGCACGATCAATTAATCTGATATCAGGCAGGTAATTATTCCTGTCACTCTGTCTACTTTAAATATTTCGTAGTCACAAGATTTATGGAGGGGATGATACAAACACCAAGGTATTTTGGTACTTTACTTAAAACATCAAGATATTCATATATCAATAAACACACAAGAACAAGTGTAGCAACCGCTCTCTCCTCACAGATAATTTGGGGCACACCGATGTGGCAATGCACATCCACCCTCACGTCACATGTCAAAATCAGCTGGTCCGCGCCCGCTAGCCGTGAGAATGTTAATTGCTTGTTTTCCGAAACGCGCCCCGTTTCTTTAACTTCTCATGAATCACTATATTTATCATCCATATAACATATCTATAATTTTGATAGGACACAATAAACCACCGTACTGGTCTCACGATCAATGACTCATTCCTACAGCATTTAACGTGATAATTCACTATACTAGAGAACTGCACTGTACTTGATAATAATTACAATGAATGCACTTAATCACGGCACTTTTCTTAGATTGAATAATTTCTCTCAAAGGCGATATCACAATTAATCACTTCACACATGTAAAATTAATCAATACACAGGCGTATACATATACATAGATAAATCATAGATATCAATAATAGTAATTATATAAATACTGGGCACATAGCCTTACACCAATAACTGGTTCACTAGTATATATATATATATATATATATATATATATATATATATAATATATATATATATAATATATATATATATATATATATATATGCACAGAATATGTATATATGAATACTGTGAGTGCTCTGTATAGCCTCACTCCGCACACTGTGCCTACTGTGACATAGATCCAGGTGAGACTTGCTCACTACATGAAAGATACTCTGGCTAAATATATATAGCTAACTAAAGGGGAATTGGGAGGGTAACTGTAATCACCTACTTCACCTATCCTACGATGAGAGTTGAGTTGCAGCTCCTGGTCCAGGCTCTCGCCTCGTGTACCCTCCAGAAACACAAGCCAACGTCTCAGGATTATCGCGTCTCGCCGCGTTCTGTCCTCCGCAGGTCCGTGCTCCTCCTCCGCGTCTTGTAGGGTTGGAGTCGGCCTCCTGGCCGTCAACTTCCCTCTCAATTACGGCTGCCAGCCTACGTCTCGGCGGTAGTCGTACGGATTCCCAATTAGTTTCTTCTGTCACTGCACTCCCAGTGGAATTGGCCCCGCCACTACGATGTCACTGTGAAGCTATCAGACGTCCCAGACGATACTGCTTAACTCCACCTGCACAGCACCCGATTCCAGAGCACTTGAAGCTCAATATTCTGTCAATTCCCTCGTCGGTCCACACACATGGAATGAAGGAAGACTTCTTGGCGTACTTGCATACAACGGGTGACTCGTAAGGTTCCACGGGATTGTCGTACTACTGTCAAACTGACAGGACCGTCGTTCACACATCCAACCTAGTTGACGAGTCGGTCAACCAGGTTTCCTCACGGTGGAATGGCCCGGCCGCTAAGCTGTCTCCTAAACGAGTGAACTGCCACAGACGTCACATACGTCACTGCCCAGTCCACTTCTTGCAACGCACCTGTCCCGGAGCACTTGTTGCTCAATATTCCGTCAATTCCTTCTTCGGTCCGCACATGGATGAAGGAAGACCTCTCAGAGTGCGTGCAGACAACAGGAGACGCTTATATCCACCGGAGCTCGGGTAATCCGTCAACTTGACAGGATTCCCTGGCGCACGTCTTGCCTCGCTGACGTGCCGTGTGAGACTGTGGGGCAACACGGCGCTACGGCTGGACCCCCCTGCCTTCGTGACGTCATATTTGCCAAGGAAGGTTTTCATTGGCTCCCAGTGCCACGTCGCTGACGGTGACCAATCTGGTGTCACTGACGTCACACAGTTTTGGCGGGAGAACAGAGGAGCCAGCGCCATATTGGCTTCCTAAAGGGCCTATACCACAGGCCAAAATATTCTTCTTTTACCAATTTCTCGGCACTGCGAGAACACTATTCTCTCCCACATATGTCAAACTGAGGCCCGCAACGTAGAGAACGCTCGGGCAAAGTGGACATGACTCTTACAGCAGGCGTGGGAGAAATAGAAGGGGGGAACACCGTCACACCCGTGGTGTGACGTTTTGACCTCACACCGATCCCCCTGACCTCATCTGACCCTACACCACACCTGGGAGAAGATGCCAGGTAACGATCACTTGTTGTGCCTACAGACCGAGGTAATTGGGACGCCTGTTGATAAGGTAGTTTATTGTTATGACACAATCAGGAAGGGCAAACAGGTCAAGCAGCATCAGGGAAGAGGAGGATAAGTATTATAAAGTGATAGGGAATTGTGTTGAGAGGAGGATCGATTAGATTGAGGATTTGATCCTGGAAATGAATAGAGATATTTCACCAAATACAGGGTGAGATTGAGAGACAAAAACAAGTGTTCAAAAGCTATTCAGGGGGAAATCAAGGAGGAGCTGGCCAAGGAGTTGGGTGCAGGAAGCATGAATATGGATGGGGAAATTGGATTATTCGGGGATGGATTAGTGAGTATGGGTGGGGGTAGGCCACAAATGGGTACAAGACAGCGAAGGGTAGGCTATAGCATTTGGAGGAGCAAGTTCAGATATTTGCTTATGTATGGAACTAAGCAGGATATCCAACTAGAACCAAGCAGGGAAATGATACGGACTCAGTAAGAGCTGCAACACTGTGGGTGTAAGAACCAGCATGAAAGTGGATCGTAGAGGTGAACACTTGTCATTAATGGATCATGTGAAGCAAAGGCATCATCAAAACATGAAAGAATACAGATTGAAGAGTTTGTACAATGCAAAATATTGAGGTGCATTAATGCTGAGGTTGCGTGAACGAGATTGAACTCAGCCACAGAATTGGGACTTATAATGGCAACAAAAGCAGGCCTGTTTTGGTCCAGGTTTCTAATGAAGAGGCGGGCCACTACATAGTAAAGCACAAACATTTACTAAGGGGCAGCAAAGGCTATTATAATGTATTTATAGACAGATTCATTACCAAAGCCGAACAACAAGAACTGAAGGTGGGAAAACTGATTCACAGTCGTCACCTTCACCCCCCCCCCCTTCCCAAATCAGCCCTCACATCATTCCCAACTCCTTCTACCCCCAACAACTCCCTTGCTCCCTCCACCCCCTCTGCAACCAAACCCATCTGCCCCATCCTACCCTCCAAGTCCCCTCTCTTCCCCTCCATCCCCCCACAACCCCTCACCTTCCTTTTGCACCTCATCTTCAGTATGACCCTCTCACCTTGCGACACCCCAGCGTCTCACCCCACTAGCCTCTCCACTGTCCTCAAATACCCTTCCTTTTGCCTCACTCATCCTGAGCCCCCATCTACCACTTACCCCTTTCTACCCCAAACCCTATACCTGTCCCTTCTTCTCCCCTGCCCCTAGCACATCTTTTTACTGATATCTCACTCTACCACTCAGCAGGCCTCCGTATGCCTCTCAGGCCCTCCCTTCCTCTCAGACTCCTCTCTACCTCTCAGACTCACTATGCCTTTTCGATCCCCCCCCCCCTCTAGCTTCCCAGGGCCCCATTCGCCCTCCAGACATCCCCAAGACATCCCCAGAGAATGGGTGAACTCTGGTAACAGAGTTTCCAAGAACAGTCTCATGGTTTGGTACACCAATGCTGATGGTGTATCCAATAAAGCAGAGGAAGTAAAAGAAAGTGTTAATGAAATAGATACTGACATTATTACAATGGTGGAAACTAAAATAAATTATACGACCTCCGATGCAATCTATCCTGAAGGATACCAAGTGATAAGGAAAGAATGGACATTGTCCCCTTTCTCTCCCTGAATACAGGGAGAGAAAGTGGCACTCCCCATAAAGCTGAAATAAAAATTAGAGGAACTAGAGAATCAGGGGACTAATGGAAACACAATCTCCATACTACTAACTCTGACAGCAGGTGGGAAGAGGTCTGTGATCTTTCTAATCTACAATCCCCAACAAACAGTATAAAGCCCAGACAGGAACATAATGATAACAACAAGACATGTATAGATGAACTGCAGAGTGCAGCAACAACTGCTCAGAGAATGAGAGCAAAACTGCTGGTCATGGGTTATCTCAATCACAGAGAGATCAATTGGGAATAAAGAAATCCCCATGGTGGGGAAGAAACATGGGGATCAAAATTAGTGGAAGTTATAGGCAGGAATTTCCTAACACAACATTTGAAGGAGGGCACAAGGAAAATAAGAAGGATATGACGAGCTTATTAGCCCTGATTTTCAACCAGAATGAGGACAATATCGCGAATATGGAACATGAAATACCATTAGGAGCCAGTTACCACTATGTCCTAGTCTTTGACTATACGATCGAGCTTAAAATTGTGACCTCGGAACAAAATATGTGGGAAAGGAGAGTTGACTACAGAAAAGGGGATTACAGGAGGATAAGAGAATATCTGGGAGAAGTACAGTGGGAAGAAGAACTTAAAGGAAAACAGTGCAACACATGATGGACTTGGTAAAATGGAAATTCAAGAAGGCCGAAGAGAACTTTATTTCAACACTAAAGAAAAAGGTAGGAAAGAATATAATAACCCATGGTTTAATAGACAGTGCCAGGAAGCAAAAATGAGATGCAGGTGGGAGTGGAGATAGAACAGGGAACAAAGGACACAGGACAATAAGATTAGATACAATAGAGCTTGAAATGAATACATTGATATAAGAAGAGTATCGGAAATGAATTATGAGAATGATATTGAAATCAGAGCGAAAAAACAACCTAAATTACAACATAGTCATATAAGAAGGAAAATGAGCAATCAAATGACAAGACTATGGATAATAGAAAGGGTAAACACAGAAAGCGACAAAAAATCTGCGAGGTACTGAATGCCAGTTTCCATGGAGTGTTCACAACCGAGCCTGAGCAGTTCCTATTGTTAGAAGAGGAGATGACTCTAGATGAGAGATTAACATATATAGAAGTGACAGCAGAGGAGGTAATGAAAAAGCTAATAACACTGATTGAAACTAAAGTAGTTGGACCAAACGATGTATCACCGTGGATACTAAAAGAGGCAGCGCAGGCTCTCAGGGTGCCACTATCAAGGAACTATAATGAGTCACCTACGAAGGGAGTCTAGTACAAATTTTCAAGAAATGAGATAGGGAGGAGGCACTTAACTACCGACCAGTACCACTGACAAGCATCCCTTGTAAAGTACTTGAAAGAAGAATCAGGTTAATTAAAATTAGTTACACACTTGAAGAAAATTTTGTATATAAACAAACACCAACATGGGTTCAGAGCATGGAATTCATGCCTAACAAACCTTCTGGAATTCAATGATAAAGTAAGAAGAAAAAGCACGACAAGGAAGGATGGGCAGACTGCATATTTCTGGACAACCAAAAAGCATTTGATACAGTATCGACAGGAGACTACTATGCAAACCTAAGAGGCAGGCGGTAGCAAGCGGAAAAGCCCTAACTTGGGTAAGGAATTATTTAACAGGCAGAAGCCAGAGAGTAAAAGACAGAGGCGATAAGTTAGACCGGTGAACCGTAACGAGTGGAGTATCTCAAGGACCAAGAATACCTGTTTTATTTTAAATATTCGTAAAGACATGTTTACAGGAGTCGAGTACTATACGTCGATGTTCGTGGATGATGCGAAATTAATGAGACTACAATCCTCATCTTTGTGACAGATGAGGATTGTAGGATCCTCCAAGAGGATTTTAACAAGGTGGAGAGAGGGTCACATAAATAGCTACTGGAGTTCAACACGAGCAAGTGTAAAGTTATGAAAATATGACTAGGTGGTAGAGACCAAAGGGTCAGTACACAATGAAGGGAAACTGCCTGCCTGTGACGATTCGAGAAAGGGACCTGAGGGTGGACGTAACACCAAATCTAACTCCTGAGGCAAATATAATAATATTAATAATTCACTGTGTTGGGGGACGGGAAGCCAGAGTGTATTCATACACGTTAGGCTTTTATCGAGCTCCCCCCCCCCCCAGGTCGAATTTCTGACCCCGTCTAGAATGCAACCCCACAACAAGCTGACTAACTCTTGAGAACCGACTCACTGCTAGGTGAACAGATGCATCAAGTGAAAGGAAATGGGGCAAACCATTTTTGTCCAGACCGGGAATCAAACCAGGAATTCTCGATTGTATGAGAACGAACCCGACTGTACTACCAGAACCCTTCATAAATTGGATAACAGCAGCAGAGTACTCTGCATTAGCAAAAGTTAGAACGTCATTCAGAAACCTAAGTAAGGAGGCATTCAGAGTGCTCTACACTGCCTACATGAGACCAGTCTTAGAGTATGCAGCCCCGTCATGAAGCCCCCTCCTAAAGAAACATATTAGGAAACTGGAAAAAAGTTCAGAAAATTACGACCAGGCTCATCTCGGAGTTGAATGGGATGGGATATGAAGAGCGACTGAAGGTACTGAACCTTCCGACGTTAGAAAAAGGGATGGAGCGGAGATATGATAGTAGCATACAAAGTACTTTTGGTGATTGACAGAGTGGAAATAGACGAAATGTTCACACGAAATAACTACAGAACAAGGGGAATGGGTGGAAGCTGGAAACTCAGATGAGTGATAGAGATGTTAGAAACTTTCCTTTAGTGTGAGAGTAGTGGGGAAGTGGAATCAATTAAAAGAGCACATTGTGGATGTAAACATTATTCATAGTTTTAAAACTAGGTATGACAAAGAAGAAGGACAGGAGTCATTGTTTCATACAACCAGCGTCTTGAAAGGCGTGATCCAAGGGATAACGCTCGATTCTGCAGGCACAAATAGGTGAGCACATATAGGGGAATATACACACACACACACACACACAAATACGAGGAGCTACGTATGGAGAGCTACGAGGTATGAGCTACAAGGAGAGGCTACGAGAATTAAACCTCACTTCGCTGGAAGACAGAAGAGTTAGGGGGGACATGATCACCACATTCAAGATTCTCAAGGGAATTGATAGGGTAGATAAAGACAGGCATGTAGTGCATGTACCCCTTGTGTATAACACAAGGGGTACATGCACTAGGGGACACAGGTGTAAACTGAGTGTCCAAATGAGGCACAGAGATATTAGAAAGAATTTTTTAGTGTTAGAGTGGTTGACAATTTTTAGTGTTAGAGTGGTTGCATTAGGAAGTGATATGGTGGAGGCTGACTCCATACACAGTTTGAAGTGTAGATATGATAGAGCCCAATAGGCTCAGGAACCTGTACACCTGTTGATTGACAGTTGAGAGGCGGGACCAAAGAGCCAGAGCAAGCACAATTAGGTGAGTACAATTAGGTGAGTACACACACTCACACACACGCGCACACACACACACACACACACACACACACACACACACACACACACACACACACACACCACACACACACACACACACACACACACACACACGCACACATGCACACATGCACACATGCACACACACACACACACACATACACACACCCACACACACACACACACATTGGATATTGGAACTCCATTGGATAAAGGCGTACCTAAGTAACAGGAGACAACGAGTCACTTTGAGGGGTGAGGTCTCAGATTGGCGAGACGTTACAAGTGGAGTCCCGCAGGGGTAAGCCCTTGGACTTATACTGTTTCTGATATATGTAAATGATCTCCCAGAGGGTATAGACTCGTTTCTCGCAATATTCGCTGATAATGCAAAAATTATAAGGAGGATTGAAACAGAGGATGCTAGTAGGAGGCTATAAGATGACATAGATAGACTGAATGAATTGTCTAACAAATGGCTGCTAAAGTTCAACCCGAGTAAATGCAAAGTAATGAAACTAGGCGGTGGAAACTGGAGACCCAGACACAGGATACAGAATAGGAGATGAAGTACTTCATGAAACGTACAGAGAGAAAGATCTAGGAGTTGATATCACACCAAACTTTTCTCCTGAAGCGCACATAAAAAGAATTACGTCCGCGGCATATGCGAGGCTCGCTAACATCAGAAAAGCCTTCAGAAACCTGTGTAAGGAATCATTCAGAATCTTGTATACCACTTATTTAGGACCAATCCTGGAGTATGCGGCCCCAGCATGGAGCCCGTACCTTGTCAAGCACAAGACGAAGCTGGAAAAAAGTTCATAGGTATGCCACTAGAGTAGTCCCAGAGGTAAGAGGCATGAGTTACGTGGAAAGGCTGCGGGAAATGCACCTTACGACACTGGAAGACAGAAAAGTAAGGGGAGACATGATCACTACCTACAAAATTCTCAGGGGAATCGACCGGGTAGACAAGGATACAGTATTCAACACTGTTGGTACACGAACAAGAGGACACAGGTGGAAACTGAGTACCCACATGAGCCACAGGGACATTAGAAAGAAATTTTTCAGTGTCAGAGAAGTTAACAGGTGGTGTTGGGTATCCGGGGCTTGAACTTAGAAAATAAATTATTTAATTATTGTATTGAAATAAATCGAAGGACCACCCGCTTTTGAGAAAAGAGGGAAAACAAATAAAATTGATCATTAGAATGACACCAGAGAACCAGTGTCTATGGAAACTCATTCAATGAATATTCACTTGAAAATAATAAAGACTGTAATTATTAATTAAAGCCAAAGCCTCAAATATCAACATTGGGGGTTATTTCTAGAAGTTCATATATATCTAGGAACCAGTGTGGTTCGTCACTAATTCATTAGGGGTTAATAATATGGTAAATCTAACTACAATATATGCAAATATATGGTAATCAAATTATATTCATTTAAGATCATTAATCATCATTAATCACTGAGCATAAATATTGAGCACAGTTAAAAATAAACATTAATTACCAAATCAGGCAATAATTATAGAATCAATAATCAAATTGAATAAATTTATAAGAAAAATGTGTCTTAGCTGTAAGACGATATCTAACGCCAGTTCATCATTCGTCCTCGTGGTCACGGAATCCCCACAGAGAAATAACTCGAGGTAAATAACACGATTGATGAGAATCTTGCTGGCGTCTCAAATACACGCTGTAATACAAGAAATATAAAGTAGCAATTGACTAGGCTACAAATTATGTTCATATATTCATGAAACTGAGCTGGGTGATAAATATTACTAACGTTTGATTGTTGGTATTCATTCTTCATAACGACAAACTACTCACTAAGGTACTATCTACTTGATGCATCAGAATAGAAAGAAAAAACCTGTGAGCGTAACCGAGTACTAAGGTTTGCCGAAATGAGCGTCTGCCGGACTCAGTGTTCACTGCTGTGCACACTTAATTACGGGTCCTGGTGGTAATTGTAGACGCTTTATTCACTGCTGAGGCACTAGAGAACACTTAGGCGAGTAAATTCCACTTATTAAGTGAGTATCAACGTAATTCTTGTCGATAAGAATTCTCAGCAAAGCCTTGTGCTTCTCCACGTTGTCTCGTGCGCGTGCCTTGTTGTTGTAATAATGGCGTCGCCGCCTCCCTCTCCCCGCTCTCGCATTCACCACGGAAATTATTAAACACAAATTATTCTTTTCCGCGCAATTATGGATGAAATGCGATAATATGAACTGGGTTGAAATTATAGGGAATTAATAATTATAATATTCTCGATAAATGATCTCTAGCGAGAAATGGAGATGTTATTTATACTTCTCCAGAGCATTCGAACGTAACAGAATAAAAACTGTTACTGAATAATTTCAATTAATAACTCTTGATTTACATTATCAGGAGTAATATTATCAGCAATATGCTCAGATTAATTTATATTAACACTACGGTTAGTGGTGTTAAGAGCTACTGCAATTAGTAAGTTAATGGTAACTTATCATAATATAATAATGGATGATAAGTGTTGGAAATTTCCAACAATGCGTATGGAAATGTCAAGACGCATAAGCCTGGAAACCCACTTCGGCCAATCATCAGCCAGATACCCACACCCACGTACAGACTGGCGAAACGACTCAACGGCTTACTGACTCCTTATGTCCCTTGCGCCTTCAGCCTAAAGTCCCCAAAGGAGTTCGTTGACTTACTGCAGGGAACACGGGCAACAGGGATAAGAGCCTCGTTGGACGTAGAATCACTGTTTACCAACGTACCTGTGGATGAAACAATCGGGATGATAATGGACCGAGTGTATCGTGATCCGGCCTGTACTCCTCTTGACATACCAGAAAATATCCTGAGGAAACTAGTCCAAGCTTGTACTAAGGAGGCACCCTTCTTGAGCCCAGATGGGCACATGTATAAGCAAGTAGATGGGGTCGCCATGGGTTCTCCCCTAGGTGTCCTGTTTGCGAACTTCTACATGGGTACTATCGAGAAAAAAGTCTTAGTCGACTTGAACTTAAAACCGGCCATATACTGCAGGTATGTTGACGACATTTTTACACAGGTACCTGATGTCAGACATCTGCAGGAGCTGAAAGAGGCGTTTGAGCAGAATTCTGTGTTGCGTTTCACTTACGAGATGGGAAGCTACCCTTTCTAGATGTAACAGTCATGGAAAGGAGCGGAGGTTTCCACACTGCAGTCTACACTAAGGAAACAAACATAGGAATGTGCCTAAATGCCAACAGTGACTGCCCAGACAGGTACAAAAGGAGTGTTGTTAACGCTTATGTCGACCGTGCTCTCAGCCACAGCTCACAATGGAAGCAAGTCGACGAAGAACTCTGTAGGGTAAGGCAGGTCCTAGTCAACAACGGCTTCTCCAATGATTTCATTGAAGACATCATAAGAAGGAAAGTGAAACGCCATGCAACCTGTGAAGAGACAACTAATACAACACCTATACCCCCTATTAGACTATTTTACAGGAACTTCTTCTCCACAGCTCATAAAACGGAGGAAAGGGTCCTGAAAGATATTGTTAATAGAAACGTTATCCCTACAGACAAAAATCAGAAGATACAATTGACGATTTACTATAAAACTAAGAAAACTGCCAACCTACTCACGAGAAACTCTCCAGACACAAAGCAGAACGCTTTGAAAGAGACCAATTTCGTCTATGCCTTCAAATGCCCACTTGGGGACTGTAAGCCCCAAAGAACTCAGTATATAGGCAAGACAACAACATCTCTTTCCAGGCGATTAACGATGCATAAGCAACAGGGCTCTATCAAGGAACATATAATCTCTTCCCACAACTAAACCATCACCAGAGAAATCTTAACAAACAACACAGAAATCATTGATAGATACAGCGACAGCAGGCGGCTTGACATCTGCGAGGCATTACACATCAAGAAGTCAACACCAGCAATCAACAGCCAATTAACGCACAACTATATTCTACCCACTTCAAGACTCCGCTCCAATATAGAAACATCAAGAAATATGGGCCAATAGGCCTTCTGCAGTTCTATTGGGACCCGACTTCTACTTCTACAAATCTATACCCCGTTTTCCATGTTCTGTGTTTCACCCCACTAATGTATTACATCACCTCAACCAAATGCAGGTATAAGAGCCAATGTTTGTTTCATAAAGCATAAGTTGTGTGTAGATAAACTAAAGTCTTTGAAAATGTAATAAGTTTTACGAAACGCGCTCAAGTGTCGCGTCAGACTAGAAATAAAAATGAATTTTGGAGAATTGATTTTTCATTTACCGTCACCAGTAAAAAGAAACATAAGGAAAATAGAGAAAATTCGTGTTAGAATTATTAATCTTACTTTTTCGGTCATATTTAATAATATATGTCTACAGGAAAGACTGCTACCAAAATATACCAATATATATATATATATATATATATATATATATATATATATATATATATATATATATATATATATATATATATATATATATATATATATATATACATATATATGCAATTGACGATCACTAAACACTGATCATTTGTATGCGGAAAAACCACAAAAAATGGAGAAGAGATATGAACGTTTCGACTCGTGAAAGCCGTTGTCAACATCAGACTGACTGAGAGAAGTAGAGAGAGGGTACAGGTCAACACCTGGACCTGACCAACCCTTCTATGGGGAAAGGATTACCAGAAACAGGAAAGATCAAAGAGGATTAAGCGGACAGAGAATAAGGATGAAGATTAAGGAAAAGCCTCATGAACACACAATAATTGAATATAAAATTGTAATGAGACATTGTATGCCTCCCTTATCAAAGTTTTTTCTTAAACTGTTGTGTAATATTGTAACAAAACTGGATGAAGTTTGTACATACCAGTGCTAACATTGAGAAGATTTGGACATTGACTAATTAGCGCAACTCAATTAAATTCCGTTCCACAAAGCCATTGCAATCGGCAATGTTTTTCGCCCCATCCCAATTAATAGTGTGATCACACAAACTTGTATGTAGATACAAAGCATTAGACGTTTGGGCAGTTATTATACTATAAGCATGTTGGGACATACGTAATTGTAAGGATTTTCCTGTTTGTCCAAGGTACACAGACTCACAATCATTACAAGGAATCGAATACACACAACCTGCTGTACCAGGGGAGTTTTTTTTTATTAAATTAGACTTGATCGTATTATTAGTGAACACCAAATTGATATTAAGGTTCTTAAAAACTGGGGAAAGTTTCTCAAATCCCATCGCATAAGGTACTACCAATGAGTTTCTATTTTCTGGTTTCGCTTTGGAGACATTATTATAAAACGTACATTTAGCTTTCCCAAACGAACAATCCAAAAACATCTTAGGGTACTGTAAACTCTTTCCAATTTCATATATTTTAGCTATCTCTTCATTAAAAAACTCAGGGCTGCATACCCTAAAAGCTCGAAGAAACTTTCCTGAAAATACTGCCTGTTTAACTTTACTATGATGATTCGAATAATAATGAACAAACGACCCCACGTTGGTAGGTTTTCTATACACATTAAATTTGAACCTTCTATTGACTCTATGAATCATAATGTCCAAAAATGGAAGAGTACCATTCTCCTCATTTTCACATGTGAATTTTATTGAAGGTACCAAAGAATTAAGTTCATTAAGAAAAACAATTTGGTCTTGGTCACTCGGCCATAAGCACAAAATATCGTCGACATACCTAAACCAGACTACATTAGAGGGGATAATCCTGGATAAGATCTTTGTTTCGAAGAACTCCATATACAAATTGCTCAAAACTGGGGAAAGGGGATTGCCCATAGCCATTCCAAATGTTTGTTTGAAAATTTTTCCATTGAAACTGAAATAATTGTTCTTTTATACATAATTTGATAAGTTCCAACACATTATTGGTCTGCAAACTCAATTATATTTAGGCAGTTCCTCACGTAGGTATTCTAACAAATCATAAACAGGTACTTTCCTGTTTCTGGTAATCCTTTCCCCATAGATGGGTTGGTCAGGTCCAGGTGTTGACCTGTACCCTCTCTACTTCTCTCAGTCAGTCTGATGTTGACAACGGCTTTCACGAGTCGAAACGTTCATCTCTCTTCTCCATTTCTTTGTGGTTTTTCTGCATATATATATATATATATATATATATATATATATATATATATATATATATATATATAGATATATATATATAATATATATATATATATATATATATAACTGAAAACTCACACCCCAGAAGTGACTCGAACCCATACTCCAAGGAGCAACGCAACTGGTATGTACAGGGACGCCTTAAACCACTTGACCATCACGACTGGACAATAAGGAAGTGATAGCCGAGGCTATATGAACCACTTCCACGCCGTCTCTCGGATGGTAATCTTGGGCATAGCATTTTATCAATCACCCACCTCATTTTTTGGGGCAACCATGTGAGGAACACAAATGCAAAACAAGCCTGAATGGTCCCCAGGACTAGATACAACTGAAAACTCACACCCCAGAAGTGACTCGAACCCATACTCCCAGGAGCAACGCAAGTGGTATGTACAGGGACGCCTTAAACCACTTGACCATCACGACCGGACAATAAGGAAGTGATAGCCGAGGCTATATGAACCCACTTCCCCGCCGGCTCTCGGATGGTAATCTTGGCATAGCATTTTATCAAATCACCTCATTTTTTGGGGCAACACGTGAGGAACACAAATGCAAACAAGCCTGAATGGTCCCCAGGACTAGATACAACTGAAACTCACACCCCAGAAGTGACTCGAACCCATACTCCCAGGAGCAACGCAACTGGTATGTACAGGGACGCCTTAAACCACTTGACCATCACGACCGGACAATAAGGAAGTGATAGCCGAGGCTATATGAACCACTTCCCCGCCGGCTCTCGGATGGTAATCTTGGGCATAGCATTTTATCAAATCACCTCATTTTTTGGGCAACACGTGAGGAACACCAAATGCAAACAAGCCTGAATGGTCCCCAGGACTAGATACAACTGAAAACTCACACCCCAGAAGTGACGCGAACCCATACTCCCAGGAGCAACGCAACTGGTATGTACAGGGACGCCTTAAACCACTGACGATCACGACCGGACAATAAGGAAGTGATAGCCGAGGCTATATGAACCACTTCCCCGCCGGCCTCTCGGATGGTAATCTTGGGCATAGCATTTTATCAAATCACCTCATTTTTTGGGGCAACACGTGAGGAACACAAATGCAAAACAAGCCTGAATGGTCCCCAGGACTAGATACAACTGAAACTCACACCCCAGAAGTGACTCGAACCCATACTCCCAGGAGCAAACGCAACTGGTATGTACAGGGACGCCTTAAACCACTTGACCATCACGACCGGACAATAAGGAAGTGATAGCCGAGGCTATATGAACCACTTCCCCGCCGGCTCTCGGATGGTAATCTTGGGCATAGCATTTTATCAAATCACCTCATTTTTTGGGGCAACACGTGAGGAACACAAATGCAAACAAGCCTGAATGGTCCCCAGGACTAGATACAACTGAAAATCACACCCAGAAGTGACTCGAACCCATACTCCCAGGAGCAACGCAACTGTATGTACAGGGACGCCTTAAACCACTTGACCATCACGACCGGACAATAAGGAAGTGATAGCCGAGGCTATATGAACCACTTCCCCGCCGGCTCTCGGATAGTAATCTTGGGCATAGCATTTTATCAAATCACCTCATTTTTGGGGCAACACGTGAGGAACACAAATGCAAAAACAAGCCTGAATGGCCCAGGACTAGATACAACTAGATACAACTAGATACGACTAGATACAACCCTGTACATACCAGTTGGGTTGCTCCTGGGAGTATGGGTTCGAGTCACTTCTGGGGTGTGAGTTTTCATTTGCATATAGTCCTGGGGACATTCAGGCTTGTTCGCATTTGTGTTCCTCACGTGTGCCCCCAAAGAATGAGGTGATTTGGTAAAATGCTATGCCCAGATAACCATCCGAGTGCCAGCGGTGAGGTGGTTCAAATAGCTTCGGCTATCATCTCATTTTGTCTGGTCGTGATGGTCAAGTGGGTTTAAGGCGTCTTGTACATACCAGTTGCGTTGCTCCTGGAGTANCTCTTCGAGGTAGCAGACTGACCTGTGATGCCATTTTTTTTTGCTTCTCCTGTTTCCCCCTGAAAGTAGCACAGAGCTCAGTTTTTCTTAGCAATATCATTGTAATGGGGATCTCTGGCTATCCTAATTGCAAGCTTAGCATTCAGCTCCTGAATTCTGCTTTTAACACTGGGAGGGACAACTCCTCTCGTAGATTGGACGTTTTGGCAGTCCTTGGAACTCCAAGAATGATTGTCATGGCTTCATTTTGAATGCTTTCAAGCCTTTTTATATCGCTTTGGGAGTAGGTGCACAGAACTGGTGCGGCATAGTCTATGACGGAGCGCACATAGGCTGTGTACATCATTTTAAGCACGGCAATAGAGGCTCCATGTCCATTCCAGGTCATAGCTTTCAGTGCCCTGAGTCGACTTTTGCATGTTCCTATGAGTTGATTGAGCTCCTCTTTCTTTCCCTTGTTAGAGCCGACAGTGACGCCAAGGTACCGATAGTGGTCAACCCATTCAAGTGTTACACCATTAATTTGCAGTTCTTCATTTGCTCTCCGCTTGCGATGGGAGTATGCCTTCGTCTTGTTTGTGGAGAGAGTGAAACCGAGCTCAATACATTTCCTTCCAAGGAGTTCAATGGACTGTTCAATTTTTCCCAAGGTGGGAGCTTGTATTAGGACATCATCTGCATATCCCACTTGTTGTGTTCCTTCCGGAAAATCAATATTTGCAATGGCGTTCATAAGTACATTGAATAGTGTAGGGCTTAAGACTCCGCCTTGGGGGGTCCCGAGTTCCATATTCATTGTTCTGGAGACTGCTCCATGGAAGCAAACCTTGGCTTTCCTTCCTGTGAGGTAGTCTTCAACCCATTTCATGAGTCTTCCCTTGACACCCATGCATGCAAGCTCGTCCAGGATCGCAATCCCCTGTGCTTTGTCGAAGGCTCCTTTGATGTCAACAAATACAGAGTACCTAGCCGTGTCATTAGCCAAGTAATTAACTATACAATTTGCTGTGCTCCGTCCTTTAACAAATCCATTGACCCCCTCCCCTAACCTGCCTATTTTGTGCAACAGTCGGTTTAGAATGATCCTTTCAAGCATCTTGCAGTGCATGACACGAGACTGATAGGTCTGTAATTACCAGGTTCATTAGGCTTCGGTATGGAACAATTATTGCGTGTTTCCATTGTGTGGGCAACACTCCACTTAGAATGACTTGTTAAACAGGTGGAGTAGTGGATTCCCAGACACTTCACACAGTGCATTGAGTATGTCGTAGGTGACGCCATCTTCACCAGGTGCTGTACTTTTACCCTTTTTCATAGCGCCCCTTACTTCTTGGGCTGTGATTGGTTCCCCATATTCGTCATCACTAGACAGTGCTCTTGTTATCCTAATTCTTCTGTCCCATGTCGCAGGAGCTGTTCCCTGCTGATTTCTGCAGGGAGGAGGAGGAGGATGCTGCATCACTCCACTTGTGAATTACTTCTTCAGCCTTACCCTGGGTCTGTTTGTGAGCCGCAGGCCGGGCTCTGCCACCCTTAGCTATCTGAATTTTTGCCCACACTTGTCTTGCAGATGTTTCCCGTCCAATAGAGCTAGTGACCTCAAGCCATTGACTTTCCCGCTCTTTAATCTTCTTTTCCCTGGCTACTTGACACACAGTTTTAAACAACTCTTGGTTACTTTCAGTAGGATGTCTCCGTACTCTCTACTCATGTCTCGCACATTTGCGTTAAGCATCTTTATGTAATCAGTCTCGTACCATTTTATTTTCTTCCTCTGAGGGTTACTTCGCCCAGGTGTACGGCGCGGAACTCTTAGACAGCTCTCAATTTGGTGATTAAGGTCATCAACAAATGTGTCAATGTCTTCTGGGATTTGGTATTCTGTGAACCAGTCACTCATCTTGTGTATGAAGTGCGGCCTCATATCTGGTCCGAGTGATAACCTTTTTCTTTTATTTGTCTCTTTCCTTCTCTTGCTCATGTCGACGGTGGTAATTAGTGCCCAGTGGTCACTACATAAACTGTGCACAATGTGTGTACTGGCATCCGTGTCCTGTGCATTCAGCAGGAGAGCATAGTCTAATCTTCCTCCTCTGAGGTGAGTTGGCTGTTCATCACCCAGGACTCTAAGGTTTTCACTTCCCCTGACAAAGAGTGACAGTTTCCGTCCATTGACATTGGGCTGATGACAGTTGGCACCAAAGTGTGGGTGTCTGGCATTCAGGTCACCGACCAGCAGGGTAGGTTCCTCATTATAAATTCAGGCAGTGTGTCAAGGTCAAGTTTACTCTGTGGCACATATAGGTTGATTATATGTAGGGCATTATTGTTTAAGTAAATGGTTACTCCCAGTGATTCAAACTCATCCCCCATGTGCAGGTCATCAATAATCTGTGCGGGAATGTTGTTATTTACAAAAGTGATGAGACCCCGTTTTCTTTCCCCAGAGGGCAGGGAGAACTTGCGATAACCGCTGAACCTGGGTTGAAGTTATCACCTACCATCGTCTCCTGTAGCACTATGACGTCAGTTTGGTGTTCACGAGCGTATTGTATGATGTCATTAATTCTATTACGTACGCCTTGCAGTTCCATTGTAGGATAGTGAGACTTTCACCGTGGTTATCCATCGTGGAGGTGTTGGTCATCAGATGTGCTGTGTGCGGTGTTGTTGCTGGTGAGAGTGTGTGCACTGGTGGTGTTGTATTGGTGTTGCCCCACCGTCATGTGCTGGTGGTACTGTTTGTATGGGTGCCAGTGGTCAATGGTGTTGTGTACACTAGTGTCGTTGTGTTCACTGCTGGTGCTGTTGGTGGTGTTGTGTTCACTGGTGGTGCTGTTGGTGGTGTTGTGTCCACTGGTGTTTGGTTGTGTTCACTGGTGTGGTTGTGTTCACTGGTGTTGGTGGTGTGTTCACTGGTGGTGTTGTGTTCACTGGTGTTGGTGTGTGTCACTGGTGATGTTGTGTTCACTGGTGGTGGTGTGTTCATAGGGCAGCGATAGTACCGAGTCTGCTGTTATGTGCCGTGGCTCGTGTTGCATCCTCATGCATGCAGTTGCAACCTGCTGATCTCGCCAGAAACAAGTTCACGCCCTGCAGCATGTGAAGTATGTCCCCCTGGGTCTTCTGGATTGTACATAGGGTAGTTTCAAGTTTATTTTGCCTGCTCATTAGTTCTTGCATGAGTGGGTGATTTATTATCACGCGGTAATCATTGCTTCCATATCGGGCGGCATTGTTTTATCTGGAGTCAGTGAGGTGTTGGCTGGTGGGTGTTGAGGGGAGTGGTAGGGTGGGGGGAAGGAGGGTCGCCTGAGAGGCGGAAGGGCTGGTTGACTGGGAGGCGTTAGGGGGTATGGGTGATGATGGCAGGAATGGGGTTGTTGGTGGGGTAGGTTGGGGTTAGTGAGGGGATAGGTTGGGGTTAGTGAGTGGGGTAGAGGTAAGTGGGTTTTGTGAGAGGGAGGGGGTCTGGTTGGCCTGTGCGGGGTGGTGGTGGGTCACTCCACCACTACCCCAGGCTGTTGTCTGCCTACTGGAGGCTGTACCCTGACTTGCTGTGGTACTGTTCACGGAGCCATTCCCGCCCCTGTTCACTGGTCCACCTGCTGTCTGTGTCGGCGTCCTTCTCAAGCCCTGCCAGCCAGGCCTCTTGCTGCAATACCTGTTCCAGGCATGATGGGACTGCTTGCAGTTGACACATCTAGGTATTACCCCGCCACCCCCACCCGGTGCAAGCTTGGCCAGACACTGCTTGGTGTCGTGATAGCCACTGCAACACCCACACCTAATTGCTTGATCACATTGCCACGTTCTGTGACCCCACTGTTGACATTTGCCACATAAGGACGGACTGCCAATATACCTCTCCACTTTGCACGGCCTCATGCCTGGTATTTTAATGTCTTGGGGCAGGTCTCCCTTCCACATAGCAATTGCTTGATTTTTGGCCAGTCCCCCTGGTCCAGTGTTGCGCTTGACCCAAACAATCTGTTCATGGTCCTTGAGAAAGTTCACGTCAATATGAATGCTATAGTTCTTAATTATAATTTTAGTTTGTCTTGTCTGTTGGTTTGCTTCCAACAATTTAACATTCCTTCCGTTATACTCGAGACTGGTGTCTGTGAAGTACTGCAGGGCACTGTAACCCTGCACCCGTGCACTAACATTGCCGCCTACACACCTGCTCTCTATGCGATACTCTGCTCTGTTGGCGCGGGCGGCCTCAACAATCCATCTATACTTCTCTGCTGGTGTCAATCCCATTGCAGGAAAGATTAGGGTGTGCCACTCACGGTCTTCGTCTTGTCGTTGTTGTTGTTGTTGTTGAGGTTGCTGCTGCTGCTCATCCTGTCGCTGTACCTTGCCCCGCCTCTTTGCTTTTCTGCTTTGGATTAGTTCGTAGTTATCATCATCATCCTCTGTTGTAGAGTCATCTGTCCCATTACTGTTGGGGGGTCCCGGGTGGGGATCCTCACTGGAGGGCCCCTGGTGTGAATCAGCATCCAGGGGCCCCGGGCGGGGACAGGAGCCCCCGCCGGGGGGGCCGCACTGGCTCTCAGGCACACCAGCCATGTTCTCTCGTTGTCTCAAAGTCTTACTTCTCGTGTCATAAACCATCTATTTGCTGGGGCTCACTTCATGTGTTGTTGGGTGGTATGTCTTCAACACTGCACTCTGCCCTACACACACACACATGCACATATGGCCACCTACAAGGCACAAGGTTTACACTCACATGTAGTGTAGGGAGCGCTATATGGGGTGTCCTGGCAGTCTCTTGTGTAAACACACTAGTCGCACACACAAACCGCGACCTTGGGTAGGGAGGGCACAAAGACTATTTTTCACAGGAGTGATGCCTGGGGCACCAGGTACCGCGGGGCGGCCCACCTACCTCACAACTCTCCCCTCAGCAGGCCTCGATATTGCCACATTAACAATTACTGCCTTAATTTCTGGACAATCCACACATCCACGGCCTACCACAGTTGGTAGGAGGGGCAGTGCACACTTAGTGCCGCTGTAGCTGACCTATTTGGCGCACTGAAGACTAGACCTTAGGCCTAAGCCTATTTCAAACAGGAGCAGGGGTACATCCTGCCTGCTTCTCCTCTAGCCTGAGGACGACTCCGAGCAGCCATGAACATGGCTTATCATGAACCTCCGAGGTTCATGATAAGTGAGTAGTCTATCAATTTGTCTGTCTGATAAAGTTTTCCAGTAGACATTTAGGGCAGGAATGTTCATACTTTCATGGAGACTTTGTTTCTAAACCTTTACGTGAGTCAGAGTAGCACAGCCTAGTGTAGAAAATTTAATTACTAGGCTATTACAACAAAACTTGTATCAACTACATGAACAAGTATGCTAGTTATATAAGTAACATTTGTGCAAGCCCTACAAGATTTGAATACAAAGCCAAGATGGCTATTCCAGAAAAATTGTAGAGCTCCTTGATAGGCCTTAAAGGTCATTTGACGAGATCACTTAATAAGTCAGAGAACTTATCTAAAGCATCCCTAGTTGATTATAATCAACTAGAAATATCTCTAAGAGTAGCCGATCTCAAATTTGAACAAATCGAGACTATGATTGGGTCGTATATCAGTGTGTTGATCAATAGTGACACTGATCCTGATGAAATAGACCATATCATAGCAGAAACATCTCAGTATGTGGATGAGACCCAAGAAAAGTTTAATCTTCTACTTGATTTAATAAATACACATAAAGTAACACCTAACCTAACAGTATCTCAACCCAGTACAGCTCAAACAGAGGCACGTTTACCTCCTTTAGATTTGCCCACCTTGGCTGGACTGGATGAAGAGAATTGGGATACTTTTTGGACATCTTTTGATGCCCATATACATTCCAAGGCATCCATAACAAAAGGAACTAAATTCTCTTACCTTCAAAGTCTCCTTAAAGGGGAAGCTAAAGAAGGTTACAGCTAATTTGTCTCTTGAGGACAATAATTATGATATAGCTATACACCTGTTGGAAGTTAATTACTGCAACAAGGAATTAAGTGTAGCTAATCTTTACTAGCAATTAGTGGATATAAGTCCACCTAGCAGTCGACCCGACTCCCTTCAGGAGTTTAGTTGGAAGTAGAGTCCCTTGTGAAAGCATTAGGTACAATGGTAAATGTGCCAGCTTCAGAATGGTCATTGAAACTGCTCCTTCAGAGGAAACTTCCTTGAAATATCTTAGCAGAAATCTGCTCCCATTACAAAACAGAGGTCCTTTCCCTTGACCAGATTTTCAAGGGTCTGAGAATTACTGTCAACCGTCCGTAGGCTCATGATAAAATAAAATCTGAACCTAATCAGTCAATCACTGATTAATCAATGAAATCAAGGAATACACCAGTTATGCCCAACAAACATAAATCTAAATCAACTACCTCCACTCCCAGATGGAAGAGTGGTAATGTATGTACGTATTCAGTAAGTCCCTCCAAACCGGAAGTCAATGAATCACCCAAAGCTGTGACATCTACGACTACAGGATGAAGAAGCTATTTGTTCTGTCAAGAAGAACATCTGATCTATCAGTGTCAATCATACCCAGATGCACCAGATGCTTGAGACCACATAATCCTAATACCTGTATAACAGTATTACACGTGTGAAAGAAGGCCATAAGGGCCAGCACCATTCAGTACTGTGTGGGGAATTGCGACCGAGGTCACCAAAACCCCAACTGGAACAGAATACTTCTACCACTGTACAGTACTACAAGGTACATCAAGAGGTCAATGTACTTGCTACTAAATCAGATAATAATGCAACGTTACCTACAGCTCAACTGCTGCTAACAAATAAGAAATCTAAAATCACTACACATGGTCTCTTTGACCAAGGGCCACGGAAAACATTTATTACCCAGCAGGTAGCTGAAAAAGTGAAACTTAAACCCTTATGTCAAGTGAGATTGAATATACCATTTACGTACATGTGTTTTAAACTACTGACACTAAGGTCCGGTTATACAAACAATGGAAAATTGTTTGCTAATAACAATTGGACATCTCAGGGTTTTTAACAACACAGGACCTCAAGATTATAAAGTCGTGAGAGTTCTAGTATGCCTAGGAGGCTATACCCACCCAGTGCAGGCTATTGTAGTATACAAAATCCCATCTGACCTGTATGTCTATGGTCTAAGGAACACAGCCAAGCTTCTTAGAAGTAAAGGAGTTAAGTTGGCTGATCATAATTCATGTCTGATCCTCTCTGATCACCTCTCTGATATCAGAGAGGTGATTCATGTCTGATCACCTCTCTGATATCGGTGTACTCTTAGGTGCAGACTATTACTATAATTTTATTACTGGATGCACCAAGCAACAGGGAATGAACCTTTAACTAACAGCCAGGGACAAATTGCTCACTGGACCAGTGTTACATCCAAATATATCCGATTCAGTCAACAGCCAACAAGTTAATTCAATAATTCACCACTCCAGTTCAGAGACATGACTGAGGATCCCTCTGATCCTCTTGTATATAAATTATGGGATCTAGACACCTTAGGTATCGTCCCTGAATAACCCAGTCCAGATGATACCTGGACTCATCAACAATATCTAGAGTCAGTCCTCTATAAAGAGAATCAGTACTGGGTTAGATTGCCATGGAAAATAAATCATCAGTAACTACCTGTAAACAATTTCATGGCAATCTCAGGTGGCTCGACTGAATTAGCAACCTGGTAAAATACTACAGTACGATGACTTAATACAACAGCAATTTGACAACAATTTCACTGAAATTGTCGAGAATGATAACTCTTAGGAGGGACATTACTTACCTCACAATGCTGTGTTGAAAGATTCAATTACTACACACATTAGGATCATATTAAACTGTAGTGCCAAGGCAAAAGCAAATAGTGTCTCACTGAACGAATGCCTGCAAACTGGACCGAGTCTGATACAAAGACTCAATGACGTGCTGTTACGGTTTCGTCTAGGAGCCTATGTCTACACTGCCAATATAGGTAAGGCTTTCCTTAGAGTAGGTCTTCAAGAGAAAGACCGAAATATCACAAAGTTCCTCTGGATAAAGGATCCTAATAATCCACTTAGTGAAACCGTTACCTATAGGTTTGCTTCAGTTTTATTTGGAGCTACATTTTCACCGTTTTTGCTTCAAGCAACATTGGATATGCGTTTGAAGAAATCTAATAGTCTTCACAAGACCGAGATTAGCAATAATCTATATGACAATTTCCAGGGAACTACCAGTGATGAAACAAAATAAATTTAAATATATCATGAGGCTAATCAAGAATCGTTACAGGCCAATATCCAGTCATGGCCTCCAACAATAAGCAACTAAATCAGTTAATAGAAGCTGAATTTCCGGGTTACAAAGTACCTCACACTCTGTAAGTCCTTAGTTTAGAATGGGACACCACCTCTGATGAGTTAAACACTAAATCAGTGGAGACTGATAACTGATTTAACCATGAAGAAATTATTATCCTTTGTCAGCAAACCATTTGATCCTTTGGGGTTGATCAGCCTCATCTTAATTAAGGGCAAACTCCTCATGCAGGAATGTTGGCAAGTAAGTAAGTAATTATCAAAAGAAGGCACCTATCAGGAAGGGTATGGAGCACCATCGAATGTGCAGAATAATCAGAGGGCGCTAAATATCACCAAGGATGTCAAGACAAGAACAGAAACTCATAAGGGGAACGATATCAATAGTATCCGATTCACCAAGAATTCGATCGAGGGACAAATTTTGTTTGTAAGTTTTTGGTAATTTGAGTGGGAGGGGGGTGCATACCAAACCAGGCCTATGCGTTTGTGTTTGGCATAATATATTGATTCATTTTCCCACGAGCCTACCAATTAGTGCATCTTATTCAGAGTTACGTTACTCTTTCTTTATTTTGTTTTAATGAAAGGTGACCTAGGAACTACCTCCCCACTTGTTTATGCATCACAGAGTGAGTGTATTACTTTTAGTATGCTGGACGCAGCCTTCTTTTTTAATTCCTTCCGTGCCTCATAGAAGAGCACCCTTTAATGCATGCATATTTTGACGACCTGGTTGTCTAAACGAGCGTCAAACACGAGCAATATATGAGTGCAGCTTGAAGACAATTTAGGACAGTCTTGTAAATTTGTTAGCATTGTCTCAGTGAGTATGTAAACTGAATTTCTCAAGGAGTACCTCTATTGGGTATCTCAAGGAGTTCCTCCACTGGATCTCTCAAGGAGTATCTCCACTGGACTTTTACCCTGGTGGCACAGTGAGTGCCTTCAACTCACACTGGCACTGACACAGCTAGCCACTGCTGTACCTCAAACTGTATCCTTGCTTTCCCTTAATGTCTGTCCATATAACCAATCGAGGGACAAGCAACCGCAAGGGACGGTCGGAAAGCTAGACACACGCTCGTCCTGGAAGTCAAGACATTCAACAAGAATATGCACGACTGTAAGAGGGATAATACAATTTGGACAATAAGGAGCAGGGCAGCACTCCATTAAGTGACCGCGAGTTAAGCGTGTATGGCCAATATGCAACCTCGCCAGAGCCGTTTCCCATCACCGGTTATGGTGGTAGGAGGAAGGCCATAAGGATACACTACCCTTAAGAGTACGCAATTTGTTACCAGTAACAGAGGACCAACAATCCTGCCAATGGGTAAGGATGGAGGAATGAATAACTGGGTAAAAGTCGAAATAAATAATACCTTTACGGGAGATGGGACAAGAGCGGACAGCTTCCCTAGCAGCAGTGTCCACATGCTTATTTAAAGAAGCACCAATATGGATGGGAACTCAGCAAAACTCAACTGACTTAAATTTACTGGAAATAAGAAACAGCCAATGTTGAATCTTGACGACCACTGGATGGACTGGATTGAAGGACCCGAGAGCCATGAGCGCACTTCGAGAGTCAGCGACAACCACAAAGGAAAATTGACAACAAGAAAGCAGGAGACGAAGAGCATAGAGAATAGCATAAAGTTCTGGTGTGAAGATGCTGGTCTCCGGAGGTAGGCGAAACATATAAGTGCGGTCAGGAAAAACAACAGAGTAGCCAACACCGTCTGCAGACTTAGACCCATCGGTGAAGATGGAAACAGAGCGGGAGTGTGAAGAAAAGTGCTCAAGGAAAAGGCGTTTCAGTACCATAGGAGGGGTACTGAAACGTACCCCTCCTGTGTACCTTGCTTTAGAGATGCGGGTCAAGGAAGAACAATATTTTGGAAGGGGGACTTGCCACGGGGGAAAAGAAGGAACAATACGAGGAGAAATATTAGAAGGAATGTTGGTAAAACAAATTGGGTTGGGATGATCCGTTGCCTAATGACGTCCAAGAAAAATGGCTGCAGATGACAACGGATCTAAGTATCCTCAGTAACCTTAAATTCCCTCGTTATGCCATTGGACTAGAACAACTTATCAAATTACATGTGTGTTGCGATGCCTCAGGAAAGTTGTATGGCGCAGTAGCCTATTTAGTGAATACTGAACAGTCAATACTGCTCACTTCTAAAGCCAGAGTATCAACGCTGAAGAAGCAGTCATTGCCACAAATGGAATTAACGGGTTTAATAATAAGTGTTCGATTGGCTCATTACCTGATCAAGACACTAAATAATTGTCACTTCTCTGAGATAGTAATGTGGTCAGATAATGAAGCAATCTTACAACAGGTAAAAAACAACCATAATAAAACTCCCTACGTCAGTAATCGTGTTAGAGAGATTAGAGAGTTGTCAGCAGGGTACAAACTGAGACATGTACCCAAAAAGGAAAACCCAGCTGACTACCTTTATCGAGATTGACGTTAAGGCAATTAGCCAAAGCCAAGATATGGTTCAATGGATCCCAGTGGCTATTCATTGGTCAGTGGCCTAAACAAAAGTCACAAGTCATAGTGACCAATATCATTGTCCCCACTGGGACACAGAACTTCCTCGAACCTTTTTATTGATCCTAGTCACTACTCTAGTTTAAGTAAACTACTATGGATTACTCAAATAGTGTTTGATTTTCTTAACAAAATAGGAATCAGATACCAATTCTCTAATCCAATAAAATATTGGGTCAAACAGGCTCAGATGGAAATTTATGAGAGAATTTATGAAAATCTCCCTGACAAATTAGTGAAAACTCTGGGCTTATGGTTTGACTCAGATAACCATAACATTTTACAGTGTGGAGGACGTTTACAACATGCGGATGTTGATCTGCAAGTAAAGAATTCTGTACTCCTTCTTCGTCACCACATCATTAGTAAATTGATAGTACTAAATTATCATGAATATGGTACTTTACATGGTGGAGTGTTAGACACTCACTGATTTAAGGCAGACGTTCAGGCTTCCCCAGGGTCGTCAGACTGTGGCTATTCAATTTAATTGCTATTTGATTTAATCGATAATTAAATCTTGTGTGATCTGCCGGAGTTATGACGCTTGGGTGTGTCCTTATCGAGGACCTCCACCATAACCTAGAGAACGAGTGGTCCACCTTCGTACTTTTGAGACTACTGGGGTAGATTACACATTATCACTTATCCTAACAGGCACTCCGGACAAGATTCCGGTGAAAGCCTATATATACCTTTTTACATGTGCCACTACAAGAGATGTACACCTAGAAGTGGCCTCTGACATGAGTGCTGAAGCATTCCTACAAGCATCTCGAAGGTTTGGTGCACATAGATCTTGAAAGCCCCTATAACAAAATCAGTTGAAATCCAGGTGATCTTGTCTTAGTGAACCGTGACGGGCCGAGGTAAGAGTGGCCTGTAGGCAAAATCATTTCTGTTCACCCAGACCACCAGGGAATTTTAAAAATTGTAAAGGTCCAGTGCCGAGGCCGACCACCCTAAAAACTTTAGAGAAATTAGTTCCTCTCGAATTGGCAAAACATAAGGCCACTCAGATAACACACTTACCTGAGTTTTAGAACGAAACAACTCTTTAGAAACTAGCACTCGTCCAAGGATTGCTGCACAACAGTGCAAACCTAAACTCAAACAATATTTCAACTCTGCTTAAATTAAAATAATTTGTCAATTGAGGTTGAGGTGATCTTATGAGTCTCTAGTGATGAATCAGTGTATCTCAACCAGTTACAAGTCACAGCGGCCCTAGCCACTGACCTCACTGTAGAACTTGGAGTCTTCTTCGCCTTAAAAGACCTACTGACTAATCCTTTTAACCACCAATCAGATGTACCCGTGATGACAGAGTCCAATGACTTAGTTTCCCATAAATGTCACACAGATCCAGGACATCTGTCATGTACGTACTGATGTACTACATTACTAACATGCACAAAGTTTATAATTTCGGGGGGGGGGGGGGGGCGGGGGAGCATCAGGTATCAGATACGCAAATACTGAATCATGAGCAAGAGTTTTCTCTCATGAACCAGTGTTTTCTCTCCCCCAGAGTCAGATATTTCCGACATCCCCAGATACTAGCTCCTAGCATGATAAGATAGAGATATTGTGTTTGGAAATTTAATCTACTAATATTACTAACTCATAACGTAGGGACACCAGAACTGTCCTACTATCTATGGCTGCTGTTGCATCAGCCACTCAGGCTCACGGAGGGGAGAATTCCTTATTAAAATCTAGTTAAACCCAGTCTAACCTCTGCTTAATTTGCAGGACAGTTTGGACAGCTTCCACTGTGGTTTCTGGAAACCACAGTGGACAGTCTCCACTGTGGTTTGGACAGCTTCCGGAAACTGTGGAGAGCTTTCACACCACAGAAGTTTTCAGTTGCATATTGGGTTGGGGACTATTCAAGTTTGTTCGCATTTGTGTTGCTCACATGGCCCCACAAAGTGGGGTGATTGGATGAAATATCTATGCCCAAGTTGACCACGGAGCGCTCTCGGATCTAGGATAAATAGTTTCACGACTACCAAGATTTTTGTAGAATCGTGTTGGTCTAGTAGTTAAGGTACCAGGTACTCCAAGGTGCATAGCGCTCCTGGCTTTTAATTTTTACTTTTTATCTGAGTCTGATGCATTTTGAAGTACTCATCTCCTAAAAAGAGATGCAAAAAAAAGATGCATTGCAAAAATAAACCTTATCTTCTCTGACCAAACAAAATTTCTAAAAGTCACGAGGGATACAACAACTGAACTAAAAACAAAAGTAAACAAATTGATCAAAACTGTCAACGAGAAAAAGTCTGGACATCACCTATCAAAAATCACTGGAGATTACAAACCCGGCTATTGTGACGGTGTTCCCCCCCCTTCTAATTCTCCCACGCCTGCTGTAAGAGTCATGTCCACTATTCCCGAGCGTTCTCTACATTGCAGGCAACAATTGAACATATGTGGGAGAGAACAGTATTCTCGAAGAGCCGAGAAATTTGAGAAAATGTAGTATTTTGGCCTGTGGGATAGGCCCTTTAGGGAGCCAATATGGCGCTGGCAAGTCTGTTCTCCCGCCAAAACTGTGTGACGTCAGTGGCGCCAGATTGGTCACCGTCAGCGACATGGCACTGGGAGCCAATGAAAACCAACTTTGGGAAAAGTGACGTCACATAGGCATAGGGGGTCCGCCCGTGTTGGCGCCAGGCGACATCAGTCTTTCACGACACGTCCGAGAGGTAGGACGCGCGATCGGTCATCCTGTCAGAGTGACGGATTTACCGAACTCCGGTGGATTTAAGCGTCTCCAGTTGTTGGCACGCACTCTGTGAGGTCTTCCTGCAACCCAGTAGTGGCTCAGATAAGGAATTGACAAAATATTGAGCAACAAGTGCTCAGGGACAGGTGCGTTGCAAGAAGTGGGCCGGGCATCGACGTGTGTCGTCGTTGGCAGTTCACCAGTATAAGAGGCAGCTTAGTGGCCGGGCCACCCACCGTGAGGGAACCAGGTTGACAGCCTTGTCAACCAGGTTGAACGTGTGATCGACGATCCTGTCAAGTTTGACAGTAACCCCACCTTCGTGGAACCCTACGAGTCAACAGTTGGATGCAAGCACGTCGAGAAGTCTTCCCAAATACCTAGCGATATATCTAGACGACGAGGGAATTGACAGTGTTGTGAGCTTCAAGTGCTCTGAAGTCGGGTGCTGTGCGTGTGTCGTCCGGGACGGCTGATAACTTCAGTGACTTCGTAGTGGTGAGAGGCAGTTACTCTGGGAGTACAGTGACAAGGACTAATTGGGAAACGTACGACGACCGCCGAGACGTAGGCTGGCTGCCGTAGTTGGGAGGAAAGTTGACGGCC
Organism: Procambarus virginalis; assembly: GCA_020271785.1. Classification (NCBI taxonomy): domain Eukaryota; kingdom Metazoa; phylum Arthropoda; class Malacostraca; order Decapoda; family Cambaridae; genus Procambarus; species Procambarus virginalis. The sequence goes on along the minus strand of WNGS01167104.1, from coordinate 9,039,918 downwards.
AGGAGACCGACTTCAACCCAGCGACGTACTGTAGGGAAAGAAGCACGGACCTGCTGTGTACAGAAGCGGCGAGACGCGACATCCTAAGGCGTGGGGCTTGTGTTTCTGGATGAACGAGGCGAGAGCCTGGACCAGGAGCTACAACCCAACTGTCATCCTAGGATAGGTGAAGTAGGTGTTTACAGTTCCCTCCCATTTCCCCTTTAGTTAGCTATATATATTCTTGTCAGGATATTTTGTATGTCGTGAGCAAGTCTCACTTGAGTTTAAGTCACAGAGTGCACAGTATGTGGTGAGGCTACCCAGAGCGCTCACAGTATCAATTTACATATATATATCTATGTGTGGGTGTGTGCAAGCACCAAGATTCATCAGAGAATTTACTGTGACTATTATTATTGATCTGTGATTATTATTATTATATATATATTGGTAGTGAACCAGATATTGGTGTATTGATCTCTATAATCTATTGATATAAATGCCTGAGGATTGATCTCTATAATCTATGATATAAATGCCTGTGGATTGATCTCTATAATCTATTGATATAAATGCCTGTGGATTGATCTCTATAATCTATTGATATAAGTGCCCGTGTGTTGATCTCCATAATCTATCGATATAAATGCCTGTGTGTTGATCTCTATGATCTATTGATATATATATGCCTGAAGTTCGATTACTGATTTATATATGACATGATTGTGTGCTGAATAATATCATATACGTGAAGTGTTTGCCAGTGATATCTCTTTAAGAGGAAGTATAAATATAAAGAAAAGTTCAGTGATCAAGTGAGTGCATTCACAGTAAATATTATTAAGAATAGAGTAATCTTTTGGTACAGTGAAAGGTCACTGTGAGAGTATTGTGAATAAGATGTTGATCGTGAGGCCAGTGAAATCATAAGTAAGCCATGTGAACGTTGAATAGTGTTTTGGAAAAAGTTAAATAAACGGTGATCGTGACAATTAGAAAACAAGTACTAGTCTTTCCCACGATCGCGAGGGCCCGGTCAGCTGGCATTTCTGACAGGTGACACGTGCCGATGTTGCCATATGGTGCGCTCTAGAATATTATGCTATGAATGGAGCAATCGTCATATATTAATTCTGATACATTGATGCATATATATTTCTCGTTGTTTTTTTAAGTAAAATACCAAAACTCTTGGTGTTTGATATCATCCCCTCCATTTATCTTGTGACCGTGTTATGATATAAAGTAGAGTGACCTGCCTGATACTATATTACTGGATTTGGCTCTTGCCACAATTACACCTAACCACTGCAGTGTTACTGGACATCTAACAAAACCAGTTGGCGACCTTGAAGGCTATGTAAGAGTTCGGTGTCGGGAGGGCCACAGATTGAGGGAACGATCTGTGCACCCACTCATCTCATAATCTAAAGGCCGGTTGTGAGATCGACTGGGATACTCTCCGAGGCCAGCAGTGGAGCCTAAGGGATTGAGGGAAGACCCGCCGAACGACGGTGAGTAAGGGTTATGGTTGGAGCAACCACCTGGAAAGGAGATCCAGTCTACTGTTGCGTTAACCCTTCTCTTACGAGAACACCGTGAAACCCCGACACTATGCATACAGAAATGCCAAAACCCACAAACCTGGAAACCCACTTAGGTCAATCATCAGCTAGATACCAACGCCCACGTACAAGCTGGCTAAGCGACTCAACTCACTGTTGGCACCCTACGTACCGAGTACGTTAAGCCTAAGGTCGTCGAAGGAATTCGTTGACCTGTTGAGAGGATCACGGTCCGCAGGTGAAAGAACCTCCCTGGACGTGAAGTCACTGTTCACTAATGTTCACTTTTTTGTGAAGCCATTGGAGGAGCTTCACTGACGTTGGAGTAGGACTTCGTGTGCAGCAGATCGGGAGAACTGCAGAAGTACCTTACCTGATTTTTGGAGTACCCAGATGTATGTTATGGTAGTGAGCCTCTAGGAGCAGAACAGAGGATCATGTGGACACATTAATGTATGAGGAGTGCTTGACTTGTTGTCATGTAAGATGCGAGATTGATTTCTTCTAAGT
>WNGS01167104.1:9010322-9034643 GCA_020271785.1 Procambarus virginalis | reverse complement strand
GGTGTTGGTCATCAGATGTGCTGTGTCGGTGTTTGTTGCTGGTGAGAGTGTGTGCACTGGTGGTGTTGTATGTGGTGTTGCCCCACCGTCATGTGCTGGTGGTACTGTTTGTATGGGTGTCAGTGGTCAATGGTGTTGTGTACACTAGTGTCGTTGTGTTCACTGCTGGTGCTGTTGGTGGTGTTGTGTTCACTGGTGGGCTGTTGGTGGTTTGTGGTGTTGGTGGTGTGTTCACTGGTGGTGTTGTGTTCACTGGTGTTGGTGGTGTGTTCACTGGTGGTGTTGTGTTCACTGGTGTTGGTGGTGTGTTCACTGGTGATGTTGTGTTCACTGGTGGTGGTGTGTTCACTAGGCAGCAATAGTACCGAGTCTGCTGTTATGTGCCGTGGCTCGTGTTGCATCCTCATGCATGCAGTTGCAACCTGCTGATCTCGCCAGAAACAAGTTCATGCCTGCAGCATGTGAAGTATGTCCCCCTGGGTCTTCTGGATTGTACATAGGGTAGTTTCAAGTTTATTTTGCCTGCTCATTAGTTCTTGCATGAGTGGGTGATTTATTATCACGCGGGTAATCATTGCTTCCATATCGGGCGGCATTGTTTTATCTGGAGTCAGTGAGGTGTTGGCTGGTGGGTGGTGAGGGGGAGTGGTAGGGTGGGGGGATGGGAGGGTCGCCTGAGAGGCGGAAGGGCTGGATTGACTGGGAGGCGTTAGGGGGTATGGGTGATGAGGCAGGAATGGGGTTGTTGGGTGGGGTAGGGTTGGGGTTAGTGAGGGAGATAAGGTTGGGGTTAGTGAGTGGGGTAGAGGTAAGTGGGTTTGTGAGAGGGAGGGGGTCTGGTTGGGCCTGTGCAGGGTGGTGGTGGGTCACTCCACCACTACCCCAGGCTGTTGTCTGCCTACTGGAGGCTGTACCCTGACTTGCTGTAGTACTGTTCACGGAGCCATTCCCGCCCCTGTTCACTGGTCCCCCTGCTGTCTGTGTCGGCGTCCTTCTCAAGCCCTGCCAGCCAGACCTCTTGCTGCAATACCTGTTCCAGGCATGATGGGACTGCTTGCAGTTGACACATCTAGGTATTACCCTGCCACCCCCACCCGGTGCAAGCTTGGCCAGACACTGCTTGGTGTCGAGATAGCCACTGCAACACCCACACCTAATTGCGCGATCACATTGCCACGTTCTGTGACCCCACTGTTGACATTTGCCACATAAGGACGGACTGCCAATATACCTCTCCACTTTGCACGGCCTCATGCCTGGTATTTTAATGTCTTGGGGCAGGTCTCCCTTCCACATAGCAATTGCTTGATTTTTGGCCAGTCCCCCTGGTCCAGTGTTGCGCTTGACCCAAACAATCTGTTCATGGTCCTTGAGAAAGTTCACGTCAATATGAATGCTATAGTTCTTAATTATAATTTTAGTTTGTCTTGTCTGTGGGTTTGCTTCCAACAATTTAACATTCTTACCGTTATACTCGAGACTGGTGTCTGTGAAGTACTGCAGGGCACTGTAACCCTGCACCCGTGCACTAACATTGCCGCCTACACACCTGCTCTCTATGCGATACTCTGCTCTGTTGGCGCGGGCGGCCTCAACAATCCATCTATACTTCTCTGCTGGTGTCAATCCCATTGCAGGAAAGATTAGGGTGTGCCACTCAGTCTCCGTCTTGTCGTTGTTGTTGTTGTTGTTGTTGTTGAGGTTGCTGCTGCTGCTCATCCTGTCGCTGTACCTTGCCCCGCCTCTTTGCTTTTCTGCTTTGGATTAGTTCGTAGTTATCATCATCATCCTCTGTTGTAGAGTCATCTGTCCCATTACTGTTGGGGGTCCCGGTGGGGATCCTCACTGGAGGGCCCCTGGTGGAGATCCTCACTGGAGGGCCCCGGGTGTGAATCAGCATCCAGGGGCCCCTGGCGGGACAGGAGCCCCCGCCGGGGGGCCGCACTGGCTCTCAGGCACACCAGCCATGTTCCTCGTTGTCTCAAAGTCTTACTTCTCGTGTCATAAACCATCTATTTGCTGGGGCTCACTTCATGTGTTGTTGGGTGGTATGTCTTCAACACTGCACTCTGCCCTACACACACACACATGCACATATAGCCACCTACAAGGCACAAGGTTTACACTCACACGTAGTGTAGGGAGCGCTATATGGGGTGTCCTGGCAGTCTCTTGTGTAAACACACTAGTCGCACACACAAACCGCGACCTTGGGTAGGGAGGGCACAAAGACTATTTTTCACAGGAGTGATGCCTGGGGCACCAGGTACCGCAGGGCGGCCCACCTACCTCACAACTCTCCCCTCAGCAGGCCTCGATATTGCCACATTAACAATTACTGCCTTAATTTCTGGACAATCCACACATCCACGGCCTACCACAGTTGGTAGGAGGGGCAGTGCACACTTAGTGCCGCTGTAGCTGACCTATTTGGCGCACTGAAGACTAGACCTTAGGCCTAAGCCTATTTCAAACAGGAGCAGGGGTACATCCTGCCTGCTTCTCCTCTAGCCTGAGGACGACGACCCGATAGACCCGGCTCTATCATATCTACACTTGAAACTGTGTATGGAGTCAGCCTCCACCACATTACTTCCTAATGCATCCATTTTTCAACCACTCTGACACTAAAAAAGTTCTTTCTAATATCTCTGTGGCTCATTTGGGCACTCAGTTTCCACCTGTGTCCCCTAGTGCGTGTGCCCCTTGTGTTAAATAGCCTGTCTTTATCAACCCTTTATAGGGAGCCGGTCGGCCGAGCGGACAGCATGCTGGACTTGTGATCCTGTGGTCCTGGGTTCAATCCAGGCGCCGGCGAGAAACAATGGGCAGAGTTTCTTTCACCCTATACCCCTGTTACCTAGCAGTAAAATAGGTACCTGGGGTTAGTCAGCTGTCACGGGCTGCTTCCTGGGGGTGGAGGCCTGGTCGAGGACTGGGCCGCGGGGACACTAAAAAGCCCCGAAATCATCTCGAGATAACCTCATGATCTCAAGATAACCCTGTCGATTCCCTTGAGAATCTTGAATGTGGTGATCATGTCCCCCCTAACTCTTCTGTCTTCCAACGCAGTGAGGTTTAATTCCCGTAGTCTCTCCTCGTTGCTCATACCTCTCAGCTCGGGTACTAGTCTGGTGGCAAACCTTTGAACCTTTTCCAGTTTAGTCTTATGCTTGGCTAGATATGGACTCCACGCTGGAGCCGCATACTCCAGGATTGGTCTGACATATGTGGTGTATAATGTTCTGAAAGATTCCTTACACAAGTTTCTAAAGGCCATTCTTATGTTAGCCAACCTGGCATATGCTGCTGATGTTATCCTCTTGATATGAGCTTCAGGGACATGTCTGGCGTGATATCAACTCCCAGGTCTTTCTCTCTCTCTGACTCTTGGAAGTATTTCATCTCCCAAATGATACCTTGTATCTGGTCTCCTGCTTCCTACCCTTATCTTCATTACATTACATTTGCTTGGGTTAAACTCTAACAGCCATTTGTTTGACCATTCCTGCAGCTTGTCCAGGTTTTCTTGAAGCCTCAAGCTGTCCCCCTCTGTCTTAATCCTTCTCAGTTGTGTGTATGGAGTCTGTGGGCCTACTGAGGACCACTAGCCAGAACCTGGCTTCCTCAGAGGCACGAGGATAATGGCCTATAGAACCCCCGTTTGGATGCATTCTATGTCTGCCATCGACCGGGTTAGGCACCCAGAAAGGTAGGCATCCCAAAACAAACCCCCTATTCTGGTGAAAATTGCTACAAAAGCCGAACAAGTGGATAGACTCCTCAACTGAAACGACAAATGAGTATGACGTCACACGCCGTCACGCCGCCGTCTGCACAGCTCCCTCCTTAAGAGAGGGAGCCCCAACCCCTGTGCCGGCCATCCACACCCCAGTTCTGAAGCTGATGCTATAGGCTGTGGTTGTGTGCTCTGGCTCCACTGATTGTTTGAGCACTGTGCCTTGTGTGTGTGGTTCTGTCTTCTTTTTTTTTTTTTTGAGATATATACAAGAGTTGTTACATTCTTGTACAGCCACTAGTACGCGTAGCGTTTCGGGCAGGTCCCTAGAATACGATTCCCTGCCGCGAAGAATCGTTTTTTCATCCAAGCACACATTTTACTGTTGCGTTAAACAGAGGCTACAGTTAAGGAATTGCGCCCAGTAATCCTCCCCGCCAGGATACGACCCATGACATAGCGCTCGTGGAACGCCAGGCGAGTGTCTTACCACTACACCACGGAGACTTTCTAGGTGGTGCACGAGCCAGGAGTGATTCTTCAGTACTCAAATTCAAATGTTTATTCAGACAAAGTACATACCTACAAGGGGTAATACAAATATTGATGAATTTATAGATAGAGCTAGTACATACAATGCCTAAAGCCACTATTACGCAAATCGTTTTGGCAGGAAAAACACTAAAGCCTAAAACTTAATACTAATTGAGATTAAAGTATTAAATGTGCTGAGAAAATATAAAAATAAAAAAAGGGGGGAACATGGCAGAAAACAGCAAAAATACAATTAGGTCGACAAACAACATTGTTTTAAAAATAAACATGGGTTGACATTATAGGGGTAAGTAGATTACAAGTAATTAATTAGGTAGTGCTTAGTTTTTTATCTTAACTGGTTGAGAGAGGAACGTCTTTAAGATGATTGGGAAGGTCATTCCACATTCTGGGTCCCTTGATTTGTAGAGCATTTCTAGTTTGATTAAGTCGTATTCTTGGAATATCAAAANGAAGGCAGCAAGGGATCAAGTAAAAAGCTTGAAAGAAAATCCTACCTATCACCAGACACATACCATCCCGGAGGGTTAATGTAATTTTCCTGTTGAGGGGAATCTTTCAATACAATCTTCATATGCAGAGTTGCTTAAAAAGAACCTTGAAGCTAGGTCTGCAGTAAGGAAGTTGCTATGGAAGTAGCTTTCTCTCAGGAAGCAGGTAGATGTACTAGCCGGTTGATAGAGAGAAAAAGAGCAATAGTAGCAGCAGGCATTAACAGGGACCAGCCCAATGGAGCAGTGAGACAAAGACAAAAAAATTGTTACTGAGATCATTAAAGAGGTAGAATGGAGAAAACAGACCAAAATGTTGAAAAGCTTTTCAGGCTTGGAAAGTACAACAAGGACAAAGACCGAATGATAAAGGTGGTATTCATGAGCGAGAACATGAAAGAGGAACTGTTAGAAGGAAGAGCGGTCTAGCAAATTTACAGAAGTTCAAAAAAGTATTCCTGCATAGGGATATGACATGGGAAGAGAGAAGGCAGGCAGCAGACGCAAGGAGGGAGCGCAGAGAGAGAGAGAAAGGAATCAGAGAACCACAACTCCAAACCCTACAATCCCAGGGGGGAGTGGGGAACCCTCCTCAAACAGTGCAACAGCCACAGGGAGTGGAGCACCACCCCCACATTATTCCCAACAGACACCCTACCTGCCCCATCCCCTGACAGCCCCCCACTAAGTACCTACCTAGGGCACCCTCCCCCCACCCAACCCCTCCTCTTACTCACCCCTCTCCCCAGGACCTCCTTCTCCCCCATCCCCCAAGCCCTCCCTTCTCCCACATGCCCTCCCATCTCTCCCACTCCCAAGCCCTGTCTTCTCCCCAAAGCCCCCACTCTCCCCCACCCCACCTAAGCTTTCCCCTCTCCACCACTCCACTAAACCCTCCCCTCTTCCTCACCCACCTCAGCCTTCCCTTTCCCCCATACCCTCCAAGCCCTCCCCCTTTGCTGCCCCCCTTCTCCCCCCATCCCTCCAAGCCTCTCCTCCCCCATGCCCCCCCTAAGCCTCCCCGTCTCCCACACCCACTAACCCTCCCCCTCTCACACACCAACCCCAACCCTCCCCTTCTCACTCTCCCCCCCCCAACCCTCCCCCTCTCACACCCCCCTACTCTCCCTCTCCCCCCCCCTAAAGCCGTTCCTCCTTCACCAGTCTCCCCGTTCCAGATCCTCCCAGCCCCCGCTCACCCCAGATCCCAAATGTGCCACCCAGAGGAGAAGCAGAAGAGAGTCAGTTTCAGGGTAATGTACTCTAACATAGATGGGATCACAGGAAGGCAAGTGAATTCAGGGAAAAAGCACAAGAAGTGAATCCAGATGTAATCGGACTCACAGAAACAAAACTCTCAGGAATTATGATGAATAGTGTGTTTCCCCAGGAGTTCACAGTAATAAGGAAAGAGAGGGAAGGTAGGGGAGGAGGAGGAATGGCTCTACTAATGAGAAAGGATTGGAGTTTCAAGGAGATGACTATCCCTGGCTGTGAGGGTTTCAGAGACTACATAGCAGGCACCATGTCAATGGGAGGACCAAGAATAGTAGTAGCAGAAATATATAACCCTCCACCAAATGACAGAAGACTCAGTCAAGAATATGACAACAACAACATGGCAGTTAACACTATAATTGAGAGGGCAGCCTCTGCTGCCTGTAGAAATAGATCCCACCTGCTCATCATGGAGGACTTCAATCACGAAAGGATTGACTGGGAGAACAAGGAACCACATGGAGGCGAGAAAACGTGGAGAGCCAAACTATTGGAGGTGGTGACTAAAACCTTTTTAACCCATCATGTCAGAGAACGCACAAGGATGACAGGAAATGACGAATCAGCGAGACTCGACCTAGTCTTCACTCTGAACGTCTCCGACATAAGAGAAATCGGTTTTTAAACCCCAGTAGGAATGAGCGACCTCAGTGTACTGGCGTTTGAGTACCTGATTGAAGAAAGGTTATTGAGCTCGAGGAGGGGTACTGAAAACAAAAGGCTGGCATTCCAAAAGGGAAACTATGAGGAGATAAGAACATTCCTAACAGATATAGCATGGGAAACAGAGCTCAGGGGAAAGACGGCCTAAGGCATGATGGACTACATCACGCAGAAGTGCAAGGAAGCAGCAAACAAGTTTGTCCCAGTCCAAAAGGAAAACAGTGAAATGAAGATGAGAAACCCATGGTTTAATCAGAGATGTAGGCTAGCTAAGCAGCAAAGTAAAATGGCGTAGAGAAGCTATAGGAATAACAGGACACTTGAGAGCAGAAATAGATACCTGAGTGCCAGGAATGAATATGTCAGGATGAGAAGAGAGGCAGAAAGACAATACGAAAATGACATCGCAAGCAAGGCAAAGACTCAGCCTAAATTGCTGCACAGCCACATCAGAAGAAAAACAACAGTAAAAGAACAGGTTATGAAATTAAGGATAGGGGCAGAAGGATTAACTACAAACGACAAGGAAGTGTGTGAGGAACTGAATATGAAATTCCAGGAAGTTTTCACCCTAGACTAAGGAGAAATTCCAGAGATAAGGGAGGGAATAGTTAACCAGGAACCACTGGAAGAGTTTCAGATTACCAGCGGGGAAGTAAGGAAGAGTTTACTAGAGTTGGATATGACAAAGGCTATAGGCCCAGATGGAATCTCCCCTTGGATACTAAAAGAAGGAGCAGAAGAACTGTGCCTGCCACTCTCCATAGTGTATAACAAATCCCTGGCAACAGGTGAACTGCCAGATATTTGGAAAGCAGCTCATGTAGTCCCGATATACAAGAAAGGGGATAGAAAGGAGGCACTGAACTACAGACCAGTGTTCCTAACCTGCATACCATGTAAGCTGATGGAGAAGATTGTGCGAAGAAAGCTAGTGGAATATCTGAAGCGAAGGAACTTTATAACACAGCATCAACATGGGTTCAGGGATGGCAAGGCCTGCCTCACAGGGTTACTTGAGTTCTACGACCTGGCCACAAAAATCAGGCAAGAAAGAGGAGGTTGGGCAGACTGCATATTTTTGGGTTGCCAGAATGCCTTTGATACAGTACCACACAAGAGGCTAGTGAAAAAGCTGGAGATGCAGGCTGGAGTGAATGGGAAGGTACTGCATTGGATAAAGGAGTATCTAAGCAACATGAGACAACGAGTCAATGGAAATTTGGAAACCGGGAACCCACATGAGCCACAGGGACGTTACAAGGAACTTTTTCAGTGTCAGAGTAGTTAACAAGTGGAATTCATTAGGCAGTGATGTGGTGGAGGCTGACCCCATACACAGTTTCAAAAGTAGATATGACAGAGCCCAGTAGGCTCAGGAATCTGTACACCAGTTAATTGACAGTTGATTGGCGGGACCAAAGAGCCAAAGCTCAACCCCCGCAAGTACAAATAGGTGAGTACACACACACACACACACACACACACACACACACTTGATGTAGATTGACGGATGAGAGGTGTGACCAAAGAGCCAAAGCTCAGTCCTCTCAAACAACTAGGTGAGTTCAACTAGATTAGTACACACACCCACACTTTGTCAAGTTGAAGTGTAGATATTATTGAGTCGAGAAGGCTCAAGAACCTGTACACCAGTTGATTGACGGTTGAGATGTGGGATAAAAGAGTCAAAGCTCTACCTCCGCAAGCACAGCTAGGTAAGTACAATTAGGTAAGTATACACACACACACACACTATGTGTGTATACAGGGGGCCGGTGGCTGAGTGGACAGCACGCTGGGCATGTAATCCTGTGGTCCGGGGTTCGATTACCGGCGTCGGTGAGAAACAATGAGCAGTTTCTTTTACCCTGATGCACCTGTTACTTTCGGAATTTTCCACCACCACAAATACTAACCCCTAGCACGATAAGATAGAAATATTGTGTTAGGAAATTAAATCTGCTAATATTACTAACTCATAACGTAGGGATGCCAAAACTTTCCGACTTTCTATGACTGCTATTGCGTCAGCCACTCCGCCTCACGGGGTGGACAATTCCTTATTTAAATCCAGTTAAACCCAGTCTAACCTCTGCTTAATTTGCGCCTTAATTTAGATTGAAAATTGATTTAATTCATTTAAAACAAATTATACCTCCATCTCAAGGTGGCAGTTTCCACAGCCACGATCAGCTGATTCCCGGTTGGTATAAAAGTCATGTCACGTATACCATTTATGTATATGTGTTTTAAACTACTGACACTTCGGCCTGGTAAAATAAACAGTGGAAAATTGTCCCTTATATCTGAAGTGTATTATTAAGACTTAAAACGACATCGGTAATGTCTTGTTAGATAATATGACAAAGTTGAATGCCGTAACTTACATTCCCGGGCCTGTGCCGAGAGATCAGGTAGTGGCCGCGTCACTTGCCCTCTGAGACTCATATCAACAACGTCCCTGTGAAGCCAGCAAATTAGAATTGCGTTAATTTGGGATCATCCATGCACTTACAACTCCCAGACTGCTGCCTCTTCATCAAACAAAGGAACGTTACGTCCGGTTGGTAATTGACTTTCTATAGTTTTTTATGGCCATATTTTTACCTTCTAGAATGCATTGCCGTTAAGACGTAACACAACCAAAATAACCTGAGTAAGTTTAATTCCTTTAAATGGTTAATCCCTTTCATGGAGATTAGCAGAAATTATTTTAACTTTATAGGAGTTACAATATAGAATTTCCACAGCGTAGAGAGATACCAACGAGAGCTTGTTGCTTCAACTTGTGCCTCACATGTGTCTACGATGCCACTACATTGAGGCAAGGAATTGACTGATTTCGGGAAACTGTCCGACGCCCTTCAAATAATCTGTTTGACAGCTGAGCCTTATTAAACTTTACCTATAATATTGTAGTTTACTAACTCTATAAGAATTATTTTCATATGAATTATTTACATATAAATTATTTACATATAAATTATTTACATATAAATTTGTACAATTGAAATTATTCAAGCATATTTAATTTACAAGGTTGGATTTAGCATTATTAGGTCTACCCACAAAATTTTGTGGAAGTGGAAACATCCGACATGTCATTGAATCTTATTACAGTCCCCCAATACAATTTATTCATATAGTTCATTTAATTATCTAATAACAATATTGTAACTGTTTGTTGGAAATTTCCCACTCAAAATTTTATGGTCCTTCGAACCAAGATAAAATAGAACCGGCTCGTCCCATAAACAAAATTTTTGCTACTTCGAGCCTAGATCCTCATTAGGATCAATTAAAAGACTCAGTACAATAATTTAAGAGATTTAACATATTGGCTAAAACCAATATGTTATTAGATAATTAACCAGAATAACCAGAGAGTAGGCTACACACAATTAAATTTATAGCAGTAAGTTACCTGCCATATATCATAATCTAATTTAGCCCTTAAACTGTGCATGGCGTATATATACTCCTTAAGTAACATGTCCCATGGTGCGCTTGGTGTATATATACGCCATAGGGTGCCAGGTACGATTCAAATGTCACGGCTACACGGGGTTCACATTAGCTTCCTCAGGGCTCTTGTAAACACATGCTATGTTAAAAAAAATCGTAGGCAATATTCTCCGGTGTGAGAGCCACAGTACTGTTGGAGCAACCCAGGCTGGTGCACGCAGCATAAGCAAACAGCATTGCTGTTTAGCTTGTGACCACAGCATTGCCAAAAAATGTCAAAATAAGTATATAACTGATATTATTTATCGATGACAATATTACAGATGACCACTGACTGATATAAATAACCAGGATTGTGATAATAGAAGGATTGTTGTGATAATTAGCGCTGTGGGAGGAGTGATGCTGAGGGACGGAGGGTGATAGCATCGTTTACTGACTGTGTGGCCACCTGTTATTGTCTGCATTCACCATACCAGCTCAGTGGTTCTCTATGGTGAACACAAATGTAGATATTTATATATAATGTGTGTATTAGTGTAATAACAGTAAAAGGATTATGTTGGGAGGACCCATTTGGGTGACGGAGGTGGCGTCGTCTGCATGACTTGTCTGGCTGTGTGGAGGGTGGCCACTATGTTCTTTGGGAACCTTACAAGCTTAGGTGTACAGTTACGGTGCATACAACATGTAGATATTTATATATAATGTGTGTATGTAGTGTAATAACACTGCAAATAGTATTGCTGGGGGAGAAATTTAGTACGTGTGACCTTGAATGAGTGAGGGAGCCGCCAGCTGACTGTGTAACGACGACTCTTAGCGCCTGAACTAACTATATCAGCTTAGTTGTACAGTTGTGGTGAACAAAAATACAATACTTATATATAACGTCTGTATATAGTGTAATAACACCACAAACGGTATTGTTGGGGGGAGAAATTTTAATGTGTGTGACCTTGAATGAGTGAGGGAGGCAGCCGCTAGCTGACTGTGTGTAGCGACAACTCTTAGTGCCTGAACTAACTATATCAGCTTAGCTGTACAGTTGTGTTGAACAAAACATCTAGATACTTATATATAACGTCTTTATATAGTGAATAAATATAAATCAGGATGGTGGGAGGAGAAAGTGGGAAATATGGCGTTGTTGAGGGAGTGGCAACGAGTGGTTGGCTGGTGTGTGGCGGTCACTCCTCGTTGCTTTTCGACTCTCAATACCAACTTAGTGGTCGTTATGGTGAACAAAACATGCAGATACTATATATAACATATGTATAGAGTGTAATAACAACAAACTATTTGTTTATTGTTTTATGAACATAATAATTTAATCACTAATATGCACACCATACTTTTGAGTATAGCAATGATTCACCCCATTTATTATATAAATATATTACAATACACACTATAGAATAATATTACTGTAAAAAAAATAAGAAAAAATCAAAGACATTGAAATAATTAGATAATAATATTTGTAGCAACTTCCACTGTCAGCTCGGGTGACGCTGACCGGCTCTGACAACTGCTCTGTCAACACCCACTTTTTGCCAGTCTTCCTCAGCCTTGCGCCCAAAATATGTCACCTAGGATTTTTATTATTTTTCCCGTGCTCAGGGAACACAAATTAACATATTTAGAAGACGAAATAATTTTTAGATTTCTTTTCTTGCGCACAGGGGTGTGAATCTCATCAGGACCCCGTAGCAACTTAAGGATTAAATAATGTCCATCAAAAAATTAAGTAACCATACCCTCAGCTGCAAAGCTAAAGCCTAATGTATAAAGTGGCAAATAGTGGGCACAGTCAATAACCCACTGTATAACTATATCCCTGATACAGAAGTGAAAATATTCAGGTCTCCAGGAGCTATGGGTCGTACTTTCACATTAATACTGTACTAACAGCAGCTTTGGAGTGGCCACACACCATTAAAAAAAAAATTATCGGTGGCATTGACATACACCAAATCTACACCCAGCCGAAACAATTAATCATCTCAAAATATGATCCATTCCTTTGGGAAAAACAACTGCACGGTTATGTTCACTCTGTGGAATCTCGCCACCAATAAGTAATAATCGTTGGTGAGTAAGTTCAGAATTTTACAAACGTGCAGCCAACTACATAAACTTTCAGCTTAAAAGGAGGGTGAGATTGGAGGATACCTATATACATTTTACTGATACACCGTTTCGTGAAAATCTTTCTCCAGATGGAGTACATCTATCAAGAGTGTCTAGAATACATGTGGCAACATACTAATTATTATAATAAACACATCACAGGAGATTGTGGCAAGAAGCCAAATATAACTTGCATATATTTAATCATAGGTGTATATTCCTATAACAGTGTACATCTTATATAAACAAAATTGCAAAATCTAAAAACAAAGCCTACTCTAAAATTGCACATTATAATTATTATAATATTATATATGTCAACCCATATAGGGTAGGATTCTTAGACTGGAATTGAACGAGTAATGTACAACTCTAGTCTAACACATTACTAGTGCCAACTTATTAGGTAGGAATATTATTAGACTAGCACTGTACCACTGTACTAGCACTGAGTACAGCCTAGCCAATATACTATTGTGCAGACTCTAGTCAGAGTGGGAATTATTAACTACATGAATGTGTGTTTATTATAATTCTTTATTTCTNAAAAAAGTATTCCTCCAGAGGGACATGACGAGGGAGGAGAGAGCCATGGCAGCGGAAGCAAAGAAGAAGCACATGGCGAGAGGGGAAAACCAGGACTCATAGCTCCCAACACATGGGAAGCCTGGTAGCCTGGTGGATTGCGCGCAGGACTCGTAATTCTCTGGCATGGGTTCGATTCCCGCACCAGGCAGAAACAAATTGGCAAAGTTTCTTTCACCCTGAATGCCTCTGTTACCTAGCAGTAAATAGGTACCTGGGAGTTAGTCAGCTGTCACGGGCTGTTCCTGGGTGTGTGTGGTGTGTGTGTGTGGGGGAAAAAATAGTATTTAGTAAACAGTTGATTGACAATTGAGAAGTGGGCCGAAAGAGCAAAGCTCAACCCCCTCCAACACAACTAGGTGAATACAACTAGGTGAATACATTATCCTCAGAGGTGAGGGGGTAACTCACAACCAGCTACCCTGTAACACCAGAGGGGAGGGCAACCACCCTCCTCTGCATAGAAAACGCCCTACCCCAAACCCTCCATGCCCCCACCAAATGCACAGCCAAATCTCCCTACCCCCCACACCCCATTCCCACCCTGCTACCCCTCCCCTCCTCCTTCATCCCATACCCTCCCTGTCCCCCGCTACACTTGACTCCCCCGCCCCTCACCCTAGTATCTTCTGCGACCCTGTTATCCACCTCATAATCCTCACACCCATGGAACAGCTTCCCCCATCAGCAGAACCCTCACCAAGGAGACGATTTGAGATGGGACAGAAGAAAGTGAGCCTCAGGGCAATGTACACTAACGAAGATGGAATTACAAACAAAGCAAATGAGCTTGGAGAACGGGTACTAAAGGAAAACCCAGACATAATAGCACTCACGGAAACAAAGCTAACGAAAACCATAATAAATGCAGTGTTCCCACAGGAATATTATGTTATGAGGAAAGAGAGAGAAGGAAGAGGCGGTGGTGGTATAGCTCTGCTGGAAAGAAAGGGCTGGGACTTTGAGGAGATGGTTATTCAGGGTTGTGAGGGTTTCAGTGACTACATAGCAGGTACCATAACAACTGGAGGACAAAAAATTATAGTCGTAGTCATATATAATCCAACACCAAATGACAGAATACCCAGACAGGAATATGATAGAAACAACATGGCCACCATTAACATAATAGAGAGAGCAGCTTCTGTTGCCAGCAGGATTGGATCTGGACTATTAATCATGGGAGACTTCAACCACGGGAAAATAGACTGGGAGAACAGGGATTCGCATGGAGGACCAGAAACACGGAGAGCTAAGCTGCTGGTCGTTGCAACAAAACACTTTCTAAGCCAGAACATCAAGGAACCAACAAGAATGAGACGAGAAGATGAACCAACCCATGCTCAATCTGATATTTACCCTAAATGAGTGGGATATAAGGGATGTTAAGATGGAAGCACCCTTGGGAATGAGTGACCACAGAATATTAAACTTTGAGTACCTGGTAGAGCTAGGAATTATCTCCCACCAAAAAGAACTAGGAAACAAAAGGCTGGCTTACCAAAAGGGGAAGTATGAAGAGATGAGACGTTTCCTAAGGGAAATACCTTGGGACACAGACCTCAGAGCTAAGTCTGTACAAGATATGATGAACTATGTCACCCAAAAGTGTCAGGAGGCAGTAAACAGGTTCATCCCATCCCAAAGGGAAAAATCCGAGAAACAAAAGAAGAATCCATGGTAGAAAACAACAGTGAAAGAACAGGTAATGAAACTTAGAACAGGCAAAGACAGGTATACAGAGAATGACAAAGAGGTGTGTGAAGAACTCAACAAGAGGTTCCAGGAGGTCTTCTCAAAAGAACAAGGTGAGGTCACTATGCTAGGAGAAATGGAAGTAAACTAGGCGACCTTGGAAGGGTTCGAAATTACGAATGAGGAGGTCAAGAGACACCTGCTGGATCTGGATGTTAGAAAGGCTGTTGGTCCAGACAGGATCTCACCATGGGAACAGAAAGAGTGTGCAGAGGAACTTTGCTTGCCACTCTCCATAGTGTATAGTAGGTCACTGGAGACGTGAGACCTACTAGAAATATGGAAGACGGCGAACGTGGTCCCAATATACAAAAAGGGCGACAGGCAAGAGGCACTGAACTACAGGCCAGTGTCCTTGACTTTTATACCATGCAAGGTGATGGAGAAGATCGTGAGAAAAAACCTAGTAACACATCTGGAGAGAAGGGACTTCGTGACAAATCGACAACATGGATTCAGGGAAGGTAAATCTTGCCTGATTGGCTTAATAGAATTCTACGACTAGGTGACAAAGATTAAGCAAGAAAGAGAAGACTGGGCGGACTGCATTTTCTTGGATTGCCGGAAAGCCTTTGACACAGTACCGCATAAGAGGCTGGTACATAAGATGCACAAACAGGCAGGTGTAGCTGGTAAGGTGCTCCAGTGGATAAGGGAGTACCTAAGCAATAGGAAACAGAGAGTTACGGTGAGGGGTGAGACCTCAGATTGGTGTGAAGTCACCAGTGAAGTCCCATAGGGCTCTGTACTCGGTCCTATCTTATTTCTAATATATGTAAATGATCTCCCGGAGGGTATAGATTCATTTCTCTCAATGTTTGCGGACTATGCCAAAATTATGAGAAGAATAAAGACAATGGAAGACTGCTTGAGGCTTCAAGAAGACCTAGACAAGCTGAAGGAATGGTCGAACAAATGGATGCTAAAGTTTAACCCAAGCAAATGTAATGTAATGAAGATAGGCGTAGGGAGCAGGAGGCCAGATACTAGGTATCATCTGGGAGATAAAATTCTTCATGAGTCAGAGAGATAAAAAGACTTCGGGGTTGACATCACGCCAGACCTGTCCCCTGCAGCCCATATCAAGAGGATAACATCAGCGGCATATGCCAGGCGGGCCAACATAAGAACGGCATTCAGAAACTTGTGTAAGGAATCATTCAGAACTTTGTATACCAGATATGTCAGGCCAATCCTAGAGTATGCAGCCCCAGCATGGAGTCCATATCTAGTCAAGGATAAGACCAAACTAGAAAAGGTTCAAAGTTTTGCCACCAGACTAGTACCCGAGCTGAGAGGTATGAGCTACGAGGAGAGGCTACGGGAATTAAATCTCACTTCGCTGGAAGACAAAAGAGTTAGGGGGGGGGACATGATCACCACATTCAAGATTCTCAAGGGAATTGATAGGGTAGATAATGAGAGGCTATTTAACACAAGGGGCACACGCACTAGGGGACACAGGTGGAAACTGAGTGCCCAAATGAGACTCAGAGATATTAGAAAGAACTTTTTTAGTATCAGAGTGGTTGACAAATGGAATGCATTAGGAAGTGATGTGGTGGAGGCTGACTCCATACACAGTTTCAAGTGTAGATATGATAGAGCCCAATAGAGTCAGGAACCTGTACACCTGTTGATTGACGGTTGAGAGGCGGGACCAAAGAGCCAGAGCTCAACCCCTGCAAGCACAAGTAGGTGAGTACAATTAGATGAGTACACACACACACACACACTCACACACACAATGCACCTTACGACACTGGAAGACAGAAGAGTAAGGGGGGATATGATCACAACCTACAAAATCCTCAGGGGAATCGACTGGGTAAACAAGGATAAACTATTAAACACTGGCGGGACGCGAACAAGGGGACACAGGTGGAAACTGAGTACCCACATGAGCCACAGGGACGTAAGAAGGAACTTTTTCAGTGTCAGAGTAGTTAACAGATGGAATGCATTAGGCAGTGACGTGGTGGAGGCTGACTCCATACGCAGTTTTAAATGTAGATATGATAGAGCCCAGTAGGCTCAGGAACCTGTACACCTGTTGATTGACAGTTGAGAGGCGGGACCAAAGAACCAAAGCTCAACCCCCGCAAGGACAATTAGGTGAGTACAATTTGGTGAGTACACACTAGATGTGATAGTGAAGATCATATAGAATAGTGAACAGGATAGTGAACAAGTGGTTCTAAACGTATAGTATTAGAACTATATCGGTGCTAAGGGGAACAAGAAGCAGATTACTGGTGATATATAGCTTCAAGTTGGAGGGACCAACGCCTGGCAGCAGCGTGGATGTAGACCAGCTGGCCTACGAGGAGTAAACAAGACTGCAACATTACTTTTAGCACCTGTTTGTGCTGTGGGATGTTTTGAATTGGCGGCAAGGTAAGGCCTCTCAAGAAAAATCAACGGTGTACAGTGTTTTTGCATTTTAATAGTTAGTCGTGGATATAAGTTAGCAACCAGAAACTTATATCCAAACCTTTTGGAAACTTTTGTATATAAGTTTAAAATGTGAATACTTTTCCATCCCAAGGGAAATATACGGGTCATGTGGGAACTAGTTTTTGGCACACAAGTGTGAAAAAACACTACGCCCTACACCGTGGCAACTCCCACCCCCTTCTCTCACCCCCATCCCCTCCCACCATAGCACCAACAGTACACACACAGCCTCCCAACCATAGGACCCACACCCTCCCATAACCCTCCCACTCTAATCTGCCCAACACACCCTCACCATCCCCTCCCTCACTCCCACCTCCCTCCATACACACACACATCACAGCAACACCAGAGGGGAGGGCAACACCACCACCACCCTCTGCATAGAAACCCTTCCTTCCCCTCACCCTACCTGCCCCCACCCAACCCTCCCTTCCCCCCACCCCATTCTGGCCCTGTCACCCCTTCCCCATTTCCATCATGTCCCCCCTCCCACCTTTCCCCCCTCCCCCTTCATCCCATACCCTCGCTATCCCTCCTGCCCCCCCCTCACCCCGTATCCTCCATGTCCCCCCTATCTCTTTAACCCACACCCCTACCTGTCCCCCCTTGAGATTATCTTGAGATTATCTTGAGATTATCTTGAGATGATTTCGGGGCTTTTTAGTGTCCCCGCGGCCCGGTCCTTGACCAGGCCTCCACCCCCAGGAAGCAGCCCGTGACAGCTGACTAACACCCATGTACCTATTTTACTGTTAGGTAACAGGGGCATAGGGTTAAAGAAACCCTGCCGTTGTTTCTCGCTGGCGCCTGGGATCGAACCCAGGACCACAGGATCGCAAGTCCAGCGTGCTGTCTGCTCGGCTGACCGGCTCCCCTTCCCTTAAACCCCCACCCCTCACCCCAAAATCCTCTGAGATCCTGCAAACCACCTCACAGATCTTCTCATCCACGGAACAGGTTCCCACACCAGCAGAATGCTCGCCAAGAAAGGGACAAGAAAATGAACAGAAGAAAGTGAGCTTCAAGGCAATGTACACTAACATAGATGGTATTACAAATAAAACAAGTGAACTTGAAGAATGGGCACTAGAAGAAAACCCAGACATAATAGCACTCATAGAAACAAAGCTAACGAAAACCATAACAAACGCAGTGTTTCCACAGGTCTACTATGTAGTGAGAAAAGAGAGAGAAGGGAGAGGAGGAGGTGGTGTAACTTTGCTACTTAGAGAAGGTTGGAGTTTCACAGAGATGGTAATTCAGAACTGTGAAGGTTTCAGTGACTACATATCAGGCACAATGGCAATTGGAGGACAGAAAATTATAGTAGTAGTCATATATAACCCCCCACCGAATAACAGAATACCCAGACAGGAATATGATAGAAACAACTTGGCCACCATCAATATAATAGAGAGAGCAGCTTCTGTGGCTAACAGGAACGGATCCAGACTACTAATCATGGGAGACTTCAACCATGGGAAGACAGATTGGGGGAACAGAGACCCACATGGAGGCCCAGACACATGGAGAGCTAAGCTGTGGATGTGGCAACAAGAAACTTTCTAAGTCAACACGTCAAGGGACCGACAAGAATGAGAGGAGGGGATGAACCAGCCTTGCTTGATCTGATATTTACCCTAAATGAGTCGGATATAAGGGAAGTTAAGTTGGAAGCCCCCTTGGGAATGAGTGATCATAGTGTATTGAGCTTTGAGTACCTGGTTGAGCTAGGAATTATCACCCCCAAAAAAGAACTGGGAAACAAAGGGCTGGCGTACCGAAAGGGAAACTATGAGGAGATGAATAAATTCCTATGGGATATACATTGGGACACAGAACTCGGAACCAAGTCCGTACAAGACATGATGGACTATGTCACCCAAAAATGTCAGGAGGCTGTAAGCAGGTTTGTCCCAGCCCACAGGAAAAAACAGAGAAGCAAAGGAAGAATCCGTGGTTTAATAGGGAATGTATGAAAGCAAAGGAGCTGAACAAAAAGGGCATGGAGGAACTTTCGTAATAACAGAACACCAGAAAGTAGAGAGAGATACCAGAGAACCAGGAACGAGTATGTTAGTGTGAGAAGAGCAGCTGAGAAAAGGTATGAAAATGATATAGCTAATAAAGCCAAGACCGAACCAAAGCTACTACACAGTCACATCAGGAGGAAGACAACAGTGAAGGAACAGGTGATGAAACTTAGGGTGGGCGAGGACAGGTACACAGAGAATGACAAAGAGGTGTGTGAAGAACTCAACAAAAGGTTCCAGGAGGTCTTTACAATAGAACAGGAGAAGTCACGGCGCTAGGAGAGGTGGCAGCAAACCAGGTGACCTTGGAAGGTTCGAAATTACAAGAGATGAGGTCAAGAAGCACCTATTGGAGCTGGATGTGAGAAAAGCTGTTGGGCCGGACGGAATCTCACCATGGGTATTGAAAGAGTGTGCAGGAGCACTTTGCTTGCCACTCTCCATAGTGTATAGTAGGTCACTGGAAACGGGAGACCTACCAGAAATATGGAAGACTGCTAATGTAGTACCAATATACAAAAAGGGTGACAGACAAGAGGCACTGAACTACAGGCCAGTGTCCTTAACTTGTATACCATGCAAGGTGATGGAGAAGATTGTGAGAAAAAACCTAGTAACACATCTGGAGAGAAGAGACTTCGTGACAACCCATCAACATGGGTTCAGGGAGGGTAAATCTTGCCTTACAGGCTTGATAGAATTCTACGATCAGGTGACAAAGATTAAGCAAGAAGAGAAGGATGGGCGGACTGCATTTTTTGGACTGTCGGAAAGCCTTTGACACAGTACCCATAAAAGGTTGATGCATAAGCTGGAGAAACAGGCAGGAGTAACTGGTAGGGCGCTCCAGTGGATAAGGGAGTACCTAAGCAATAGGAAGCAGAGAGTTACAGTGAGGGGTGAGACCTCAGAATGGCGTGAAGTCACCAGTGGAGTCCCACAGGGCTCTGTACTTGGACCTATCCTGTTTCTGATATACGTAAATGATCTCCCAGAGGGTATAGACTCATTCCTCTCAATGTTTGCTGACGACGCCAAAATTATGAGAAGGTAAGACAGAGGAGGACAGCTTGAGGCTTCAAGAAGACCTGGACAAGCTGCAGGAATGGTCGAACAAATGGCTGTTAGAGTTTAACCCAAGCAAATGTAATGTAATGAAGATAGGGGTAGGAAGCAGGAGACCAGATACAAGGTATCATTTGGGAGATGAAATACTTCAAGAGTCAGAGAGAGAGAAGACCTGGGGGTTGATATCACGCCAGACCTGTCCCCTGAAGCTCATATCAAGAGGATAACATCAGCAGCATATGCCAGGTTGGCTAACATAAGAACGGCCTTTAGAAACTTGTGTAAGGAATCTTTCAGAACATTATATACCACATATGTCAGACCATCCTGGAGTATGCGGCTCCAGCATGGAGTCCATATCTAGTCAAGCATAAGACTAAACTGGAAAAGGTTCAAAGGTTTGCCACCAGACTAGTACCCGAGCTGAGAGGTATGAGCTACGAGGAGAGACTAGGAATTAAACCTCACTTCGTTGGAAGACAGAAAAGTTAGGGGGACATGATCACCACATTCAAGATTCTCAAGGGGAATCGACAGGGTTGATAAAGACAGGCTATTTAACACAAGGGGCACGCACTAGGGGACACAGGTGGAAACTGAGTGCCCAAATGAGCCACAGAGATATAGAAAGAACTTTTTTAGGTCAGAGTGGTTGACAAATGGAATGCATTAGGAAGTGATGTGGTGGAGGCTGACTCCATACACAGTTTCAAGTGTAGATATGATAGAGCCCAATAGGCTCAGGAACCTGTACACTGTTGATTGACGGTTGAGAGGCGGACCAAAGAGCCAGAGCTCAACCCCGCAAGCACAACTAGGTGAGTACAACTAGGTGAGTACATAGACACACACNGAGGAGACAGGAATCATGGAGCCACAGCCCAGAACCCTTCGACCCCAGAAGGGAGTGGGGAACCCTCCACAGGCAGTTCAACAGCCCCAGTGGGAGGAGGATCACACCCACCTCCCACCCAATAGAAGCCCTACCTGCCGAACCCTATGCTCCCCCACCACCCTATGCCCTCCCTGCTCCCTCACCCCCCACTATCCCTCCCCTCTCCCCCCCTAAGCCCTCCCTTCTCCCTACTGCACTAAGCCCTTCTTTCTCCCTCACCCCCCCCTCCCTAGCCCTTCTTCCTCCCCTGTGCCTACAAGCCCTCCTTTCTCCCAATCCCCCAAATCCCTCCTTTCTTTCCCTCCTCCTCAAGACCTCATTTCTCCCTCTCCCTACAAAGCCCCCCTTCCCCCCCCCCAATCCCGCCCTCCTCCCCTACCCACCCAAGCCCTCCTCTTCCCCCCCCCCAGGCCCTCCCTTTTTCCAAACCCCTCCAAGCCCTCCCTTTGCCCCTACCCTCTCCAAACCAGATCCTCCAAGCCCCCTCACAACTCAGGTTCCCCCTAACCCCCAGCCCCCCCTCACAACCCAGGGACCACCCTTTCCTCTCTCCATCCAAGATCTTCCATGTTTACCTACTCCATTGGAATCAACAGAAACTGAGGATGGACAGAAAAGAGTCAGCTTCAATGTGATATACTCAAACATTTATGGGATTACAAGCAAGGCAAGTGAACTTAGAGAAAGAACACAAGAAGTAAATCCAGATGTAATTGGACTCACTGAAACAAAACTCTCAGGAATCATAACAAATGCAGTGTTCTGCCAGGAATACACTGTAATAAGGAAAGAGAGGGAGGGTAGGGGAGGAGGTGGAGTGGCCCTACTCATAGAAAAGGAGTGGAGTTTCAAGGAGATGGTTATCCAAGGCTGTGAAGGGTTTAGAGACTACATAACAGGCACCATGACGATGGGAGGACCACGAGTAGTAGTAGCAGTGATATAGAACCTCCACCAAATGACAGAAGACCCAGGGAAGAGTATGGCAGAAACAACATGGCAGTTAACAATATAATTGACAGGGCAGGCTCTGTTGCCTGTAGAACTCGATCCCATCTGCTCTTCATGGGTGACTTCCGTCTATCATGGAAGGATAGACTGGGAGAACAAGGATCTGCATGGAGGAGAGGAAACATGGAGAGGTAAACTCCTGGAGGTGGCAACAAGAAACTTTTTAAGCCAACATGTCAGAGAAACCACAAAGGTGAGGTGAAACGATAAAACCAGCGAGACTCGACCTAGTATTCACTCTGAATGACTCTGACATAAGGGCAATTTATTTCGAGACCCCAGTAGGAATGAACAATCACAGTGTACTGACATTTAAGTATCAGGTCGAAGAAGGGCTAAAGTACTCGAGAAAGGGAACTGAAAACAAAAGGCTAGTATTCCGTAAGGGAAACTGTGAGGAGATGAGAAAACTCCTAACGGATATAACATGGGAAACAGAGCTAAGGGGAAAGACGGCTCAAGACATGATGGAATAGATCACCCGGAAATGTAAGGAGGCAGCAAAAAAATTTAGCCCGGCCCAAAAGGTAAAAAATGAAATGCAGATGAGAAAGCCATGGTTTAATCAGAGAAGTAAGCTAGCTAAGCAAGTAAGTAAAAGAGCATGGAGAAACTATTGAAATAACAGGACACCTGAGAGCAGAAAAGGATACCAGAGAGCCAGGAATGAATACGTCAGGGTAAGAAGAGAAGCAGAAGGGCAATATGAAAACGACATAGCAAGCAAAGCTAAGACTCAACCCAAATTGCTACACAGCCACATCAGGAGAAAGACAACAGTGAAGGAACAGGTAATGAAACTGAGGATAGGGTCAGACAGATTCACTACAAACGACACAGAATTGTGCGAGGAACTCAAAAAGAAATTCCAGGATGTCTTCACATTGGAGCAAGGAGAAGTTCCAGAGATAAGGGAAGGAATAGTTAACCAGGCATCACTAGAGAAATTTGAGATTACCAGTGGGGATGTAAGGAAGCTTTTGCTAGATTTGGATGTGACAAAGGCTACAGGCCCGGAGAGAATGTCACCATGGATACTAAAGGAAGGAGCAGAAGCACTGTGCCAGCCAGTCTCCATGGTGTAAAACACATCACTGGTAACAAGTGAACTGCCAAACATTTGGAAGACGGTAAATGTAGTCCCAATATACAAGAAAGGAGGATAGAAAGGAGGCACTGAACTACAGGAAAGTGTCCCTAACTTCCATACTATGCAAGTTGATGGAGACGATTGTGCGAAAAAAAGCTAGAGGAACATCTGGAGCAAAGGAACTTAGTGACACAACACCAACATCGGTTTAAGGATGGCATGTCATGCCTCACAGGATTAATTGAATTCTACGATCAAACAACAAAAATCGGGCAAGAAAGAGAGGGGTGGGCAGACTGCATATTTTCAGATTGCCAGAAAGCCTTTGACACATTACCACACAAGAGGCTGGTGCAAAAGCTGGAGATGTAGGCAGGCGTGAAAGGCAAGGTACTCCATTGGATAAGGGCGTACCTAAGTAACAGAAGACAACGAGTCACTGTGAGGGGTGAGATCTCAGATTGGCGAGGCGTCACCAGTGGAGTCCCGCTGGGTTCAGTCCTTGGAACTATACCGTTTCTGAAATATGCAACTAATCTCCCAGAGGGTATTGAATCATTCATCTCATTGTTTGCTGATGATGCAAAAATTTTGAGGCGGATTTTAAGACAGAGGAAGATAGCAGGAGGCTACAAGATGACCTAGACAAACTGTATAAATGGTCCAATAAATGGCTACTAAAGTTCAACCCAAGTAAATGTAAGGCAATGAAACTAGGGGGGCGAAAACAGGAGGCCAGACACAGGATACGGAATGGAAGATGAAGTCCTCCGTGAAACGGACAGAGAGAAAGATCTAGGAGTTGATATCACATCAAACCTGTCTCCTGAAGCCCACACAAAAAGAATAACATCTGCGGCGTAGCCAAGGCTGGATAACATCAGAACTGCCTTCAGGAACTTGTGCAAGATATCATTCAGAACGTTGTATTCCACATATGTAAGACCAATCCTGGAGTATGCGGTTCCAACATGGAGCCTTAGCATTGTAAAACACAAGACGAAGCTTGAAAAAGTTCAGAGTTCAGAGTTCACTAGGCTAATCCCAGAACTAAGAGGCATGAGTTACGAGGAAAGGCTGCGTGAAATGCATCTCAC
>WNGS01167104.1:8977283-8998648 GCA_020271785.1 Procambarus virginalis | reverse complement strand
CAGCCACACCATAGTTCTACCACTATACCATAGCTCTATTACCACACCATAGCTCTATACCACACCATAGCTCTACAACCTCATCATAACTCTACCACCACACCATTGCTCAACCACCATATCATAGCTCTAACACCACACCATATCTATATCACCACACCTTAGCTCTACCACCACACCTTAGCTCTACCACCACACCTTAGCTCTACCACCACACCTTAGCTCTACCACCACACCTTAGCTCTACCACCACACCTTAGCTCTACCACCACATCATAGCTCTACCACCACACCTTAGCTCTACCACCACACCTTAGCTCTACCACCACACCTTAGCTCTACCACCACATCATAGCTCTATCGCCACACTATAGCTCTACCACTACACCATAGCTCTTTAATCACACAATGGCTCTATCACCACACCATGGCTCTTTCACCACACCATAGCTCTCTCACAACACCATAGCTCTATCACAACACCATAGCTCTCTCACAACACCATAGCTCTATCACCACACCATAGCTCTCTCACAACACCATAGCTCTATCACCACACCATAGCTCTCTCACAACACCATAGCTCTATCACCACACTATAGCTCTCTCACAACACCATAGCTCTATCACCACACCATAGCTCTCTCACACCACCATAGCTCTATCACCACACCATAGCTCTCTCACAACACCATAGCTCTCTCACAACACCATAGCTCTATCACCACACTATAGCTCTCTCACAACACCATAGCTCTATCACCACACCATAGCTCTCTCACAACACCATAGCTCTATCACCACACCATAGCTCTCTCACAACACCATAGCTCTCTCACAACACCATAGCTCTATCACCACACCATAGCTCTCTCACAACACCATAGCTCTCTCACAACACCATAGCTCTCTCACAACACCATAGCTCTCTCACAACACCATAGCTCTATCACCACATCATTGCTCTATCACAACATCACAGCTCTACCAGCACCCTCGCCACTCACGCTCATATAAGCAGTTTTTTTCTCTTGTCCATTATGTGTGGTCTTTTTTTCCTATCATTCCTTAGCATACATTTTCCTAGTCATTGAATCCCCAAAATAATTATGAAGAACACAATAATTCTACCGTTTCGTGATAATTACAATGAAATTCCTAAATTACTAAAACAATTTAATGTCAATGTTGCATTTAGGAATTTTGATATCATAAAGAGCGCACTCACTAAAAACTTGCCTGGTAATTGTAATGCTTTGTGTATATGATATTTGACGACCCCGTCCAGCCTTTGTTGATCAACTTCATCACTGGCTGGTCGTGGTCGCCTGAGTTAACAAAGGAACACGGTGTCAGTACCACATCTAGACCCCCATGATAGGTGTTGGCACTGCCCGCCAGCTGTCTCAACCATTATAGGCATTATAGTGTGCAAGAGTTCAATATTAAGTGTTTACCGGTCCCGGTTGTACAGTCGGATTCGTTCTCGAAACACAGTCGAGAATTCCGGGTTCGAATCCCGGGTGGGACAGAAATGGGTGGGGCCCATTTCCTTTCACCTAATGTACCGCTTCACCTAGCAGCAAGTGGGTACTCAGGAGCTAGTCAGCCTGTTTTGGGGTTGCATCCTGGGCGGGGTCCGTAACTCGAATTTTTTTTAAGGGGGGGGGGGGTGAGTGGTGAGCCTCGATATAAGCCTAACGTGTATGAATACATTCTGATTTCCTGTCCCCCGAAAAAATTAACTATTATTAATTATTATAGTAGAGGCAAGATATAAAACAGGTGTCCTAGACGGCTGTAGCAAAGTCAGTTTCACTCGCATCTGTCGTGTATTCACATCTTTTTCACAATATTGTGTATTTATCTGTGATGACGGTTCATATATTACCAAGTCCAGAGGATTCGTCCATGACGTTTGTCACCCTTTTGCGTGATCTCCTTTACATTTTAATTTCAACCCAATATTAATAAAACATTTGTAATGGATGGTTATCAACAAAGTTTAATCTTACAATACTTTCAATTTCTTAGTCCTCTCAATGACTTGATGACATTGACTTCTATTGATAGATCTGATCTGAAGTGGCTTCTATATTTATATAAGTTACGTCCAGATATAGATCTATTTTGTCAATCACTAACCTGATCTTTCCAACCAGGCATAAATATTTTCCTTTTACCTTTAAGTGGGATATACACTCTTTTTCAGTCCTCACTAAAACTGACATAACAGTTATAAGCAAGTAATTGAGACTGTTCTGATGCAAATTACACTGAATATTGGTGAATACAAGTGCATTAGTTGTTTAAAATTCTTAAGACTTTAGCCAGTGCCCTTACGGAACAAGAATATCTCACATACCAAAGAGCATGTTGACATATTCAAGCATTCATGACTTTAACCTATCACAGTTTATTACAATAACATGAAAATCATTCGCACTGAAGTTTCTATATGTCCATAGCCTGAAGTACACGTCCACAGAGCACAACATCCATGAACCGTTGTGTTTACATCAGCCTTATAGGAAATGAACCCATTTACATTCTTAATTTTATGTAGGGAAACCACACTGACTCCATTTTTCTAGATGTAATTCTTGAGCTTACTAGCGTCACGTGTTTTGAGACGATACATAAATTCAACTGTCATGAGAAACAAGGACAAACTCCAGGTTTTCCTGGTTTCAAACCACTAACATCGGCAACCTTCCCAACACATGATATCTGTGAGGAATTACAACCGTAGTTTAGTGACGCTGTAGCAGTGAAAGCTGTACTAAAAGCAAGAGACACTGTATAACACAGAATACACGCACCATCATCATCATCATTGTATTGCACTGAATAAGACTTTCCTGTCGAAAAATATCATTGCCGATCTGAAGATCCAGAAATCTTACGAACTTGTGAAGAAACCAAATGAAATTTTTGCTTCAATATCCTGGTCCTTTTTTTGACCAAGTGAGGTGGAATTTAATGGTGGAAGGCACGCTCATGGTATGCCTTTGCTATCTCCCTCACCCTTAACACGGCGAGGCCATAATATTTAGCGATTTGTAAAAAATGTTTAATTGTGTTAAACGTGTGATTTACTGGTGTTTAACCATCATCGGTTGATTTTTAATAGTGTCTTTAAATATGTTTTGATGCTTTCTGATGTTGTGTTTGAAAGTTTGATGATATATGTGATGTTTATTGAAGGTTAATAGGCATTTTCCTATATATTATGACTCAAATGTTTAATAATTCATGTGATGTTAAAGAAATATATTTATGTATTGATATTAAGAAAGTACTTACATGGTTTTGTACTTGGAAATGTTTAATTGTGTTTATGATCTGTCATGTCCATGAAAAACAATAATCTTCAGGTATATTTTACTATATCTCTCCTCCTTTTCGGGGCTCAAGAGCTAATAGCTCGATTCTGCAGATACATATAGTAAATACGCACACACACACACACACACACACACACACACACGTCGTCGAGTCAGCCGCCGATGGAGGTGTCGGGAGTCGCGCTCTACGATAAACGTCAATATTCTCGGGTTAATTAAGGCTACAGTGATAGGTCACAGATCTTGGATATCAGAAATTGCATAAACCCCATGCATAGAAACGAAAAATACAGAAATTAGTGCTATCACTAGATCTTTGTGTTAAACAGTAATCATTCACCAGCACAGGCCAAGTGGGATGGCTACGAGGCTTTGTTTACATATTGGTCTATAGTGAACAGTGGTACAGTAAATTAGTGATCTGTAACACAACAGAGATAACGATACAGTGACCGACTCCAGAGCTTTGTGTTAGATAGAGAAGAACTGCCGTGATCAATCTACTGACACTTAGTGAATCACCACGTGGGAGGCGACGACGGAGCACCTCGTCATCCAGCAGCCCGTCCTCCAAAAATGGGGTGGTAAATGTAAGAAGACAAATAAGTGCAATTATGTACTATTCATAGCAGTTAGGAATTGTACTTATTTTCACTTAGTATTAAATCGTACTGTCAAATATATTGTGAATATTTGAGTTTACCTGAAAAACTGAATAGAAAACCACAACCTCACCTAACCGTCTTAGTTTTTGAAGATAATAATTTTACTGCTTCTTAATTACAATTAGTACTTAACCTATAGCTGTATTGATATTACAGTTTTATAAAACTAATAAAACAAAAAAAAAATATATAAAATATATCAATAAATTGTAAAGTAACTCAGGATATTTTAAAATTTTACATAAAATCTATATTGTTTAATAAACCTGAAAAAGAAATTCCTGATAATTAAAACTTTAGTTTAGGCACTTGAAACCTTCATCCTAAAATTTTGAGTGTCTGAACAGAAAACGAGGAGAATTAAATCAGGGGAGGGGGTTGGGTAAATGTAACAGCCCCGTAAGTGCAATTATGCAGTGTTTATGACAGTAAGAAAGTGTACTTATTACACTTAGTATTAAATCGTACTGTCAATTCGGAGGATGGGTTGCATCCAGACATCGTCCTTATTCATCTGGTTGTGTGAGTGGTAGGTCTGGTTGGTATGTACCACCTCTTTGTCAATTACAATGGTGTACAGAATGAGGTCAAATATTATCAAATTCTTGTTCAGTATATCATATATATTTAAAATCTCAAAGTGGCTCATTCTGGGTAGGGTTGACACTTAAGGGGCCCTCGTCACCCACGCGCGCACACACACACACACGCACACGTTCAGTAAGGGTGGGAAAGTATTAACACCTTTGTGTAAAGGCGATAAGGTCCCAAACACTGACACTCCACCCCCCTCTCACTAACCCAAAACACTACCCCACACTCCCACTCTTCCCTACAACTGACCATAAATACACACTCAAACACCTAACCTGAAGAGACCATCTCCGCCCCCCAGTTTCCCACGCATCCGCCCCCCCCCCTTACAACCACACACACACACACACACACACATGCAAGCATGCACACGCACGCACACCGTCTCCACCTCACTCACTCCCTCCCACCATCTGACCACCTGACCTGAAGTGACCGTCTCTGCAAGTTTCCCAAGCATCCCTCCACAAACAAACACACACACACACACACACACACACACACACACACACACACACACACACACACACACACACACACACACACACACACACACACACACTCACAAACTCACACACACACACACACACACACACACACACACACACACACACACACACACACACACACACACACACACACACACACACACACACACACACAGACTTCTTTGACTTCTCCACAATACCAGACACAAACCGTGTCTCAGGGACACAGGACCTCCACACCTCAGCTCTCATTTGCTGAAATACTTAAAACGAGCCCCGAAGCTAGGTCTGCAGTTAAGGAAGTTGCCATGGAAGTGGCCTCCTCTCAGGAAGC
The DNA here is from genome assembly GCA_020271785.1 of Procambarus virginalis. Taxonomy (NCBI): domain Eukaryota; kingdom Metazoa; phylum Arthropoda; class Malacostraca; order Decapoda; family Cambaridae; genus Procambarus; species Procambarus virginalis. Next base: position 8,993,220 of record WNGS01167104.1, on the reverse strand, counting down.
AGCTAGATGTACTAACCGGCTGATAGAGAGACAAAGAGCAGTAGTAGTAGCAGGCATTAAAGAGCAAACAGGGACCAGACAAAAGGAGCAGAGAGACAAGGACAAAAACATGGTTAAAGAGATCCTTAAAGAGGTAGGGATGGAGGGAGCTGAACAAACTGTTGAAAAGGTTTTCAGGCTTGGAAAGTACAAGGACAGAGACCGAATGATAAAGGTGGTTTTCATGAGCGAAATTGCGAAAGAGGAACTGTTAGAAAGGAAGTGCTGTCTAGCAAATGTAGAGAAGTTCAAAAGAGTATTCCTGCAGAGGGATATGACAAGGGAAGAGAGAAAGCAGGCAGCAGACATGAGGAAGGAGCGCAGGGAGAGCAAAAGGAACTGGGGAGCCACAACCCCGATCCCTACAATCACAGAGGGGAATGGGGATCCCTCCTCAAACAGTGCACTAGCCACAGGGAGTGCGGTACCACCCCCACATCATACCCAACAGACAACCAACCTGCCCCAACCCCTGTCAGCCTCCCACTAAGTACGCACCCTCCCCCCACCCACCCCTCTCCTCCCACTCACCCCCCTCCTCCCACTCACCCCCCTCCTCCCACTCCCCCCTCCCCCAGGACCTCCTTCTCCCCCATCCTCCAAGCCCTCCCTTCTCCCACATGCCCTCCCGTCTCTCGCACCCACAAGCCCTCCGTTCTCCCCCGCCCCCCTAAGCCCCCCACTCTCCCCCACCCCACCTAAGCCTTCCCCTCTCCACCACACCCCAAAACTCTCCCTCTTCCTCACCCACCTCAGCCTTCCCTTGTCCCCCATGCAACCCAAGCCCTCCCCCCTTTACTGTCCCCCAAAACCCCCCTCTCCCCAAACCTCCTCCTCTCACCCCCTCAACCCTCCCCCTTTCACCCCCTCCAACCCTCCCCCTCTCACTCACCCCCCCAACCCTCCCCCTCTCACCCACTCCTCCTACCCTCCCCCTTCCCCCTACCCCCCCCCCAAGCCCTTCCTCCTCCACCAGTCTCCCCGTACCAGATCCGCCCAGCTCCCGCTCACCCCAGACCCCACAGGTCCCCCTCAGACAAGAAGCAGAAGAGAGTCAGTTTCAGGGCAATGTACTCGAACATAGATGGGATCACAAGTAAGGCAAGTGAACTAAGGGAAAGAGCACAAGAAGTGAACCCAGATGTAATCGGACTCACTGAAAGAAAACTCTCTGGAATCATAACGAATGCCGTGTTTCCCCAGGAGTACACAGTAATAAGGAAAGAAAGGGAAGGTAGGGGAGGAGGTGGAGTGGCCCTACCTTACCTTGAGGTTACCTTGAGGTGCTTCTGGGGCTTAGCGTCCCCGCGGCCCGGTCATCGACCAGGCCTCCTGGTTGCTGGACTGATCAACCAGGCTGTTGGACGCGGCTGCTCGCAGCCTGACATATAAGTCACAGCCTGGTTGATCAGGTATCCTTTGGAGGTGCTTATCCAGTTCTCTCTTGAACACTGTGAGGGGTTTGCCAATTATGCCCCTTATGTGTAGCGGGAGCGTGTTGAACAGTCTAGGGCCCCTGATGTTGATAGAGTTCTCTCTCAGAGTACCAGTTGCACCTGTTTTTCAACGGGGGTATTCTGCACATCCTGCCATGTCTTCTAGTCAGATGTGATGTTATTTCTGTGTGCAGGTTTGGGACCAGCCCCTCTAATATTTTCCATGTGTAAATTATTATGTATCTCTCCCGCCTGCGCTCAAGGGAGTACAGATTTAGGCTCTTTAGCCGGTCCCAATAGTTTAGATGTTTTACCGAGTGGATTCTAGCAGTAAAGGATCTCTGCACGCTCTCCAGGTCAGCAATTTCTCCAGCTTTGAAAGGGGTGGTCATTGTGCAGCAGTACTCCACTCTAGAGAGCACAAGCGTTTTGAATAGTATCATCATCGGTATAGCATCTCTAGTGTGAAAAGTTCTTGTTATCCAACCTGTCATTTTTCGTGCAGTTGTGACGGCCACTTTATTGTGTTCTTTAAAGGTAAGGTCTTCCGACATGAGTACACCCAATCCTTTACATTGCCTTTTCGTTCTATGTTATGATTTGCCTGAGTTTTGTACGTGGTTTCCGTTTTTATATTTTCATTTTTTCCATAGCGCATGAGCTGGAACTTATCTTCGTTAAACACCATATTATTTTCTGTAGCCCATAGAAAGACCTGATCTACATCTGACTGGAGGTTTGCCGTGTCCTCTATGTTGCCTACTCTCATGAAGATCCTAGTGTCATCTGCAAAGGATGATACAGTGCTATAGGTTGTGTTCTTGTCTATGTCCGATATGAGGATGAGAAAAGTACTGGAGCAAGCACAGTACCCTGGGGGACTGAGCTCTTAACGGTTGATGGGCTGGATTTTATTTTGTTGACTATTACACATTGGGTTCTGTTGGTCAGGAAATTGTAGATCCATCTGCCTATTTTTCCGGTAATTCCTTTTGAGCGCATTTTATGTGCAATAACACCATGGTCACATTTATCAAAAGCTTTTGCGAAATCTGTGTAAATTACATCAGCGTTTTGTTTGTCTTCCATAGCATCTAATGCCATATCATAGTGGTCCAGCAACTGCGACAGGCAAGAGCGCCCTGTTCTGAAACCATGTTGTCGGGGTTATGGAGATGCTGTGATTCCATGTATTTTGTGAGCTTACTTCTTAGCACTCTCTCAAAAATTTTATGATGTGCGATGTTAACGCTATCGGTCTGTAATTTTTTGCCTCTGCCTTATTTCCTCCTTTATGAAGTGGTGCTATCTCTGCTGTTTTTAGTATATCAGGAATAACGCCAGTATCTAGGCTTTGTCTCCACAGAATGTGGAGGGCCTGCGATAGTGGTTTTTTACAGTTCTTGATGAATATGGAGTTCCAAGAATCCGGGCCTGGTGCAGAGTGCATAGGCATACTGTTTATGGCTTCTTCAAAGTCCAGTGGGGATAGGGTGACGTCTGATATATGATTTGATGTTGGTATCATATCCATGAAAAATTCATTTGGGTTATCGATCTTTAGTGCGTTTAATGGCTCGCTGAAAACAGAGTCGTACTGCTTCCTCAGTAGCTCGCTCATTTCTTTGTTGTCATCGGTGAAAGTTCCATCTTCCTTTCGCAGGGGCCCGATACTAGATGTGGTTTTTGATCTTGATTTTGCATAGGAGAAAAAATATTTCGGGTTTCTCTCTATTTCACTGATGGCCTTTTGCTCTCTTTGCCTCTCCTGCGTTTTGTATGATTCTTGTAGCTTGAGTTCAATTTTTCCTATTTCGCTACCTAACCTTCTTCGCCGTTCCTGAGATAGGGTGCGACTCTCAAGTTGTTCCGCGATTCGTTTTCTTCGCTTATATAGGGAACGACGTTCTCGTTCCAATCTGCATCTCTTCCTCTTTTTTCTTAGGGGGATGCGGTTTGTACATATTTCTAGTGCTACTGAGCTTATTTTTTTCAGGCACTGGTTCAGGTTCGCATTTCTAGCTGTTCTTCCCAGTTTATTTCTGTGAAGTCCTGGTTTATTTGCTCCCAGTTTATCTGTTTATTATTGAAGTTGAATTTGCTGAAATCTCCTCCACCGGGAATCTGGACTGGTTTTGGAGGTCTATTCCCCATGGTTGTCATAACTTCAATTAAGTTGTGATCTGAGTAACAGGTATTTGTAATCATTATGTTCCTGATCAATTCATCATTATTAGTGAAAATGAGGTCCAGCGTGTTCTCCTTCCTAGTTGGTTCTACTATTTGCTGGTTTAAGGCAAACCTGTCGCACATCCGTAGCAGGTCATTTGCATGTGCCTGTTCATTAAGGCTACTTCCTGGTATTCTTTCTGATATTACTGTATTAGCCAGGTGCTTCCATTTCAGGTGCCGTAGGTTGAAGTCCCCAAGCAGAATGATGTTCGGAGCTGGATTTATGAGGTTTTCCAAGCAGTGTTCTATTTTCATTAGTTGGTCTTTAAACTGCTGAGGGTTTGCCTCCGGTGACTTATATACAAGGACAATAACTACATTTAGGATCTCTATTTTGACTATAAGCACTTCCACCATATCATTTGAGGTGTTTAGCAGCTCAGTACAGATGAGTGTGTCTTTGATGTATAGGCTGACCCCACCCTGAAGCCGGTGTTTCCTATCACATCTGAAAAGATTGTACTCTGAGATCCATATTTCACCATCATGATAGTCCTTTGTGTGGGTTTCTGTTAGGGCTGCAAACACTGCATTTGCCTCATGAAGGAGACCATCTATAAAGTGAACTTTGTTGGATTTGCGTGTTTTTATACCTTGAATGTTGGCAAATATAAATGATGTTATCGTGGTAGTGGAAGTGCCGGTTGCCTTACTTGGTGTTAATATCTGAGGCTCCGGTAAGGAGGCCACTGTGTTTGCGTCCAGGGTGTATTGTTTCCGAAGTGATTCGTCCAGTTTCGGTAGTGGGGCGGGTGTTGTGTGGTGTAGTACCTGTGTATTCGTTGGTAATGTGTATTCCAGTCTTGTGGGTATCTCCCTCCCCTCTGTAATCCTGTAGTGGTTCCATCTGGCTGTTCCTCTCACTTATATTTTCTACTCTGTTTCTGCCTTCCTCTAAAAAATTGTCAGTAGTGTCATATTGATCTTCCCGTCTATAACGCTGTGTACCTCTCACGTGGAATTCCGGACACTGAAGATTGTAGCATTTTTTGTCCCTAATTGAGGATTGACATAATTTGGGGTGGAAGTATCTACACCCTGTTCCAAAATGGCATGTACCCCTCGCCAACATGTTCCTGCATTTTCGAGGATGCAGAAAATGGCATTTTGTTCCTAATTTTCCATATTTGCATATTCCTTTAGCGTAGAATTTGCAAATGTGTTCCGGTTTTGCGTTTTTCAAGGTATTTATATCTGTGTCTGTCTTGTCTACCTCTTTATTGGAGCCATCACCGCTTTTCGTCCCAATTCCTTCATTTATGCACTCTGTCTCACTGTTGCTCTCATCGTGGAACATGAGTGTTAATATGGTGTTAAACACCATATTATTTTCTGTAGCCCATAGAAAGACCTGATCTACATCTGACTGGAGGTTTGCCGTGTCCTCTATGTTGCCTACTCTCATGAAGATCCTAGTGTCATCTGCAAAGGATGATACAGTGCTATAGGTTGTGTTCTTGTCTATGTCCGATATGAGGATGAGAAAAAGTACTGGAGCAAGCACAGTACCCTGGGGGACTGAGCTCTTAACGGTTGATGGGCTGGATTTAATTTTGTTGACTATTACACATTGGGTTCTGTTGGTCAGGAAATTGTAGATCCATCTGCCTATTTTTCTGGTAATTCCTTTTGAGCGCATTTTATGTGCAATAACACCATGGTCACATTTATCAAAAGCTTTTGCGAAATCTGTGTAAATTACATTTGCGTTTTGTTTGTCTTCCACAGCATCTAATGCCATATCATAGTGGTCCAGCAGCTGCGACAGACAAGAGCGCCTTGTTCTGAAACCATGTTGTTGGGGGTTTTGGAGAAGCTGTGATTCCATGTATTTTGTGAGCTTACTTCTTAGCACTCTCTCAAAAATTTTAATGATGTGCGATGTTAACGCTATCGGTCTGTAATTTTTACATGGACAAACCCCCAGGGTATATGACTCTGTAGTGGAAAATCCCATCTTGAAATATGTTCCAGCAGAGGTTCAAGAAAGTGATAAAGTCTCTCATCCGGTTTTGGTGACAACCCGTGCGCAAGCTGCACGCCCGCAACCAGCTGACTACTGCCACAGCTGTCCCTCAAGACCATCAGAATCTACCACCGAATCTTACTATGTTGGAGTTCCGTAAGTTACAGAGGGAGGATCCTTCATTAACACCATTATTCTTCCAGGCCGAGACTCAATCTGACTGATTGTAACATGTAATAATTATTCCCCTGCTAAAGAAAACATATGTATGAGAAAGGAGAGCCGAGGGCAACATAGGATTGTATAATTAGAGCATTTCCTACAGTAAACATACTATATGTATATTGTGATGAGTCAGTAGTTAGAGATGGCAAGTCTCTAAGATGTGGTGTCTTTATTAGGGAGTACACTTCCATCGGCACTGTTGGTACTTTTATTGGACGCCACTTAACTGACAATGTCTCTTCAACGCAGGCTGAACTCCACTTTGTATTAGCAGGATTACAGTAGTAGTCAAATGTAAAAATGCCTGTTTCTTTATAGACAGTAGAGGAGCGTTGGAGTCTTTAATAGACAACCAGAATACCAGAATATTGTGATGGAGTGTACAGAGAATGTTAAGACATTATAACAAAATGGGTATTAAATAATTAAGATTCATGTTGCTTCACATGTGGGAATATTGTTGAATGAGGCAGCTGAGAGACTGAAGAGAGGCTCATAAAAAACTTGTCTATGTTACATGTTAGAAAACTTTGAAACAAATAAATACAAGAATCAAGGCAATATAAGAGGAAGTAAAATTTACGAGAATGGCATTGGTGGACAGCAGTAACATGCTTAAGAATTATGCAATAATAAATACAGATTCGTCCTTAACTTATGATAGAGAAAATAAAAGAAAGAAAAGACTACTTGCAAGGATTCAATTTACTTGCGATTAAGAGTAGGATACAAATATTTCTGGCAATACGGTGTTGATGTCAATGAAATAGACGAGACGTGTAAATTATGTAGATTTCTGCACTCCCACACTTTAGATCACTATGCATTAGTGTCTCAACCTATTGACACCTAGAGAAATAAGGAAATAATTAGTGTACCACATCAAATTGTTTAGATGTGTGATAATGGTATGATAGATGGAATACTTAAGAGCTACAAGTATTTTGCCCCCAATAGTGTAACAATTATATGCTGTGTTTATTATATTTACTTGCAATGTTATGTGAAGGTTGTACTGTGAGTTATGGAGTTGCACTAACTCGATTTGTGGGCCCCTTGAGGAGACAAAGTAGAGGGGGTAGAAATAGCTCAAGCTACTCTATCCCTTTGAAATGTATTTTATTGTCTCAATAAACGTAATTAAACATGAACCTTTACCACCAACTTCCCACTTTCTGTAAACGGTCTACGGACCAGCTGGCAAGCCACTCTCACTCTTTCATAAAGACAACGGTGTGCCAGCCAAGACTCCATGAAGGTTATCTTGAGATGATCTCGGGGCTTAGCGCCCCCGCGGCCCGGTTCTCGACCAGGCCTTTTTGTTACACATCCACAAAAAGCAGCCTGTAGCAGCTGTCAAACTCCCAGGCACATATTTACTGCTAGGGGAACGTGCATCAGGGTGAAAAAAACTGCCCATTTGTTTCCGCCTCCACCGGGGATCGAACCCGGAGCCGAAGGACTACGAACACCGAGCTCTGTCCACTCAGCTCTCGGGCCCAATTAGTACAGTAACATTGGTATATAGCTGGAGTGTCTCGAATGTAATATAAATCTTTCCGATATCGAGGTGTATTGCAGTGTGCAGGCGAGAGATCAGCACAATAAGAGGCTTGCACGATCTAGCGATGGTGATCTAGATCTGGTGGTAGCAATCCAGACGATGCTATTGATAGAATGGACCACCAGATTGTGTGGGAACAAACGTTGCTGCTCCCGATCACAAAAGGAAGACACTCCTGTTAAAGTTCTGACAGTGATGCATTTACTATTCTGTGATCAAAGCCAACAGGTCGAACCACTCCACTAAGACCCATCAAAAAGAGGGGCCTTCACCGATGAACACTCCAGCTACCCAGACAAAATCCTCACTGCCAGTCTTCAAGGTGCAGCATGCTGAGGTTAAGTCCTCGTACGCCCCTGTAGTGGACCTTGAAAAATAAAGAGCACCCCCAGCTCAAGATCAGAGCAAAGCCAAACCTCAGAGGCGAATATATTCCGAGGCCTAAAGACGAGACTGTTTTAACGATTCTTAAAAATTACAGGAAATACAACAAACTCAAGCCAGAGGACAAAATAAGGAAAATCATTGACCTCCACTATCCCTTGTACATGGCCCTAAAGCATTTCGGTAAGCTGAATTATGTGGCGTCAGCAGAAAGATATCGGGTAAAATCCAAGAAGCAGGAAACCTGACCAGTTTTTCTCACAGTAAAAGGATAGATTCCAGAGAAAATTGATCTTGCCATTTGGGGCGTTGTCCAACACAGGGTTTACACACTAGAGCCCTCAGATGCTTCAAATGTCAGATTAGGACCTCACATGGACGGCTGACAACGTCCAGTGAGGCGTGGAGTCTGCAGCCAGCTACACGACACTAAAATATGCCTTGATAAACAAGGCAAACCAGCCCGTCCAAGCTAAGTGCCAAAACTGCTCCAAGGCACACACGCTTGGAACTTAAGATGCCTCGAATTGCTTAAAAGGATCCAAACGAACCCCCCCCCCCCCCCGCCTACAGAAGAGCAGAAGCCCCAATCAAAACATATACCAGCTCTCTGCCCACAAAAACAGCGTGGAGCTTACCAAGATTAAACCAGGTGGAGGGAACACATGGCCCTCTACCAACGGGTGGAGGGTATGAAGGCCTTCGTCCATCTACAAAGTGGCCCCAGTCAATTGCAGTTCGCTGACAAAGCTCCTACCGTCATCTACCGAGGAACTTGTACACAATACTTAAAAAGAAACAATCCCGACGCACAAATGCACAACTTGAATTCGTAGATGCAACATGAAGCGTCTGCAGCTTTGCCAAGCTGCAGACGCTTGGCAAAGCTCATCAATTATTACTAGACACGATGGCCAGTCACACTCGTGAAAACAACCCAGCCTTGGAGGCCGCGATAAAATCGGCGATGGAGGATCAACTAAAACTTGTGTGTCAAGAGTATGAAGAGAATAGAGACGTTCCTCCTACCTTCGAACGTCACGCCTTCAACGCTCCACCACAACTGGTTCTCCAGACCCCATCACTACTACCACATTTGTTCTCCAGACCCCATCACCACTACTGGATCTCCAGACCCCATCATCAGAACAACGGAGCTACATACTCCACCACCATGGTGGTATAGGTAGCCGTTCGCTGAGCGGACAGAACACTGGACGCATGATCCGTGTCCCAGATTCGACCCCGGGCGGCAGCGAGAAACCAATGGGCAGAGTTTCTTTCACCCTGATGGCCCTGTACTTAGCAGTAAATAGGTACCTGGGAGTTAGTCAGCTGTCACTGGCTGCTTCCTGGGGGTGGAGGCCTGGTCGAGGACCGGGCCGCGGGGACACTAAGCCCCAAAATCATCAAGATAAACTCAAGATAACGTCCAGGACAGTGGGATGGCTGGAGGCCACAAGAAAATAGTTCAACGTAACACCGCACATTGCACCCAGTAACCACACTGCTGACAATGAAGGCAAGAGTGTCAGAGTTNATGCACAAGAATCATCACATGCGGGAAGAACTGAGCTTCCAACCATACTAGAGAGAATAATGCAAGTCAACACACATTTTGCCTTAAAATCATGAGAGAACCCTACATCTCCTGCATTGCTCAGAGACAAATTATTTAGTGCGTTTACACCCTTTTGACTGGTGCCAACATACCAACTCACTCTTTTATGATAATTGGCTGAGCAACAATGCTTACAGTTTCATTAAACTTAACATTCCTTTTAAGTGCAATCTACCTGTCTCTGATATTCCTCTTTACCTGTACCCACCCATTCAAGTATTATACACACCTGTCACCAAGAAAGATAATGAGAATCTCTGCTCTTCTCAAAGCTGTCACTCTTGAAACAATTGCCTTCCCCATCGAGAGTTTAAGATCTCACGAGCACTGTGTCTACACCGACGGCTCAGTCCAATCCTCTACTGGACGGACTGCTGCGGCATGTAGGTTTTATAGAAATAATATTTGCACAAAGACTGTCAGTGTCAGGTTAAACAACTGGCTGACCTCCACACAAGCAGAACTAGCAGCATTACACTTAGCTACCAGTACATTAAAAAACATTGGAGGAGGAATAAAATTCTGTGATTCAAAGTCTGCTCTTCAAGCAATCGAAATCTTCTCTTGGAAGATCGATAGCAAGAACCTCATACTCCCAATTATAAATGACCTAATTGATGCACAGAGTAAAGGGTCTCGAATTTCCTTTGTATGGATACCTTCACACATAAATATAACCCATCATAATGAGACAGACATTGCAGCCAAATTAGCGTGTAACAAGTTTGAAGTTGAATTAGATCTAGGTATCCCCATCTCTGTTGTCAAAACTGTATTGGTCCAAACATTCAGATCTCATAGGAAAGAACTTACTGACTCCCAACGACCTGAAAGTACTGGTATAAAAAGCTATGATTTCTTCAGATCTGAAACCTATATCTATGGGCAGCACAAAACGTCCACTAGACTGTGCGACACAGTGGTTACAAGGATCAGGTTGGGTTACCATTACCTGTGGCAGGTGGCTGCAGGTGACGGATCTCCCAATCCTGAGCACTCCAGTTGCAAACTCTGTGAGCAGGAACTACGGCACGATCTCCCGCACTACATCACTGAATGCCCAGTTATTAGATCTTTCAGACCAGTTGGCATGAGGTACCTGGAGCTTTGCAATTACTTTATTCACTCTCGTATTCTTGAAGATATCCTCACAGTGTACCCAAAATTTGCCAGCGCAGGCTACTAAACATATGGCCCTGTATGACTAACCATCCTGCGAGATGGGGACTTTTATTACCACTGCTACCTTATTCAATCTTGTGTTGATGATATCCTCAAAATGCATCCGGAGTCTGCCAGTGCAGACTGCTTATCACATGTCTCTGTATGACTAACCATCCTGTGTGATGGGGATTTTTTAGCATCAACTAGTTAGCTTTTTTGACACACTGTACTCCACTTCATATAGTCTAGGGTAGCTGCACTAATGCAGATGTACCTAATGTATTAATAAAAAAAAAATAGTGCATAGACTTATCAGAAATATTTCCCATAGACTTAAACATGTAAAGTGGTCTTAAGTGCATAGAGTTAATCTCATGTTGTGCTTTTTAGTGCAAAGACTATGTTATAAACATTTCCAGTAGATTTTATCTACTTTAAGAAAAAAAAATCAAATGCTGTAGACATCATCATGAGGAAGTGTGCAAATGCTGTAGACATCATCATGAGGAAGTGTGCAAATGCTGTAGACATCATCAAGAACAAGTGTGGAAATGTTGTTGACATCATCAAGAAAAAGTGTGCAAATGCTGTAAATATCATTAAGAAGAAGTGTGCAAATACTTGAGGTTATCTTGAGGTTATATCTTGAGATGATTTCGGGGCTTAGCGTCCCCGCGGCCCAGTCCTCGACCAGGCTTCCTTTTTGTTACACACACCCAGGACGCAGCAGCCCGTAGCAGCTATCTGACTCCCAGGTACCTATTTACTGCTAGATACCAGGAGCATCATAGTGAAAGAAACTCTGCCCATTTGTTACTGCCTCCACTGGGGATCGAACCCGGAACCTCAGCACTACGAATCCGAAGCGCTGTCCACTCAGCTGTCAGGCGCCCCATAACTGTATACATCAAGAAGAAGAAGTGTGGAAATGCTGTGGACATCATCAAGAACAAGTGTGCAAATGCTGTAGACTTCATCAAGAAGAAGTGTGTAAATGCTGAAGACATCATCGAGAAAAATTGTGCAAATGCTGTAGACATCATCAAGAAGTGTGTAAATGCTGTAGACATCATCAAGAAGTGTGTAAATGCTGTAGACTTCATCAAGAAGTGTGTAAATGCTGTAGACTTCATCAAGAAGTGTGTAAATGCTGTAGACTTCATCAAGAAGTGTGTAAATGCTGGAGACTTCATCAAGAAGTGTGTAAATGCTGTAGACTTCATCAAGAAGTGTGTAAATGCTGTAGACTTCATCAAGAAGTGTGTAAATGCTGTAGACTTCATCAAGAAGTGTGTAAATGCTGTAGACTTCATCAAGAAGTGTGTAAATGCTGTAGACTTCATCACGAAGAAGTGTTCAAATGCTGTAGACATCATCAAGAAAAAGTGTGCCAATGCTGTAGACATCATCGAGAAGAAGTGTGTAAATGCTGTAGACTTCATCAAGAAGTGTGTAAATGCTGAAGACATCATCAAGAAGAAGTGTGCAAATGCTTTAGACATCATCGAGAAGTGTGCAAATGCTGTAGACATCATCAAGAAGAAGTGTGTAAATGCTGAAGACATCATCAAGAAGAAGTGTGTAAATGCTGCAGACATGATCAAGAAGAAGAAGTGTGCAAATGCTGTTGACATCATCAAGGAGAAGAGTGTAAATGATGTAGACATCATCAAGAAGAACTGTGCAAATGCTGAAGACATCATCAAGAAGAAGGGTGCAAATGCTGTAGACATCATCAAGAAGAAGAAGTGTGCAAATACCACCACACCAAAACACTACCACCACACTATAGTTCTACCACCACACTATAGTTCTACCACCACACTATAGTTCTACCACCACATCAAAGCTCTACCAACACACTATAGTTCTACCATCACACTATAGTTCTACCACCACACCAAAGCTCTGCCACCACACTATAGTTCTACCACCTCACCAAAGCTCTGCCGCCACATCATAACTCTACCACCACACCATAGATCTACCATCACACCATAGCTCTACCTCCACACCATACCTCTACCCCCACACCATAGTTCTACGACCACACCATAGCTCTACCACCACACCATAGTTCTACCACCACACCATAGCTCTACCACCACACCATAGTTCAAACATCACACCAAATCTCTACCACCACACCATAGTTCAAACACCACACCGTAGTTCAAACACCACACCATCGCTCTACCTCCACACCATCGCTCTATCACCACACCACAGCTCTACCACCACACCATAGTTCCACCACCACACCATAGCTCTACCAACACACTATAGTTCTACAACCACACCATAGCTCTACTACCACACCACTGCTCTACCACCACACCATAGTTCCACCACCACACCATAGCTCTACCACCACACCATAGTTCTACCACCACACCATAGCTCTACCAACACACTATAATTCTACAACCACACCATAGCTCTACTACCACACCATAGTTCTACTACCACATCATAGTTCAAACACCACACCGTAGTTCAAACACCACACCATACCTCTACCACCACACCATAGCTCAACAGCCACACCATAGCTCTGCCACCCACACCATCTTGAGAGGTTATCTTGAGATGATTTCGGGGCTTCAGTGTCCCCGCGGCCCGGTCCTCGACCAGGCCTCCACCCCCAGGAAGCAGCCCGTGACAGCTGACTAACACCCAGGTACCTATTTTACTGCTAGGTAACAGGGACATAGGGTGAAAGAAACTTTGCCCATTGTTTCTCGCCGGCGCCTGGGATCGAACCCAGGACCACAGGATTACAAGTCCAGTGTGCTGTCCGCTCGGCCGACCGGTTCCCCCAACACACTATACATAGCTCCATAATTCTACCTCACCATAATTCTTCCACACCATAATTCTACCACCTCACTATGGTTCTACCACCTCACACCATAGCTCTACCACCTCACTATAGTTCTACCACCTCACACCATAGCTCTACCACCTCACTATAGTTCTACCACCTCACCGTAGCTCAACTACCACACCATAGCTCTACGACCACACCATAGTTCTACCACCACACCATGGCTCTTCCACCTCACCATAGCACTTCCAACCCACATAGTTCTACCACTACACCATAGCTCTAGAACCACACCATAGCTCTACCACCTCACCATAGCTCTACTACCACACCATAGTTCTACCACTACACTACACTACCAACCCACCATAGCTCTACCATCACACCATAGATCTCCCACCACACCATAGTTCTTCCACCACACCATAGCTCTACTGCCACCACACCATAGCTCAACAGCCACACCATAGTTCTACCACTATACCATAGCTCTATTACCACACCATAGCTCTATTACCACATCATAGCTCTATTACCACACCATAGCTCTACAACCTCATCATAACTCTACCACCACACCATTGCTCAACCACCATATCATAGCTCTAACACCACACCATATCTATATCACCACACCTTAGCTCTACCACCACATCATAGCTCTAACACCACACCATTTCTGTATCACTACATCACAGCTCTACCACCACAACATTTCTGTATCACTACACCTTAGCTCTACCACCACACCTTAGCTCTACCACCACACCTTAGCTCTACCACCACACCTTAGCTCTACCACCACATCATAGCTCTACCACCACACCTTAGCTCTACCACCACACCTTAGCTCTACCACCACACCTTAGCTCTACCACCACATCATAGCTCTATCGCCACACTATAGCTCTACCACTACACCATAGCTCTTTAATCACACAATGGCTCTATCACCACACCATGGCTCTTTCACCACACCATAGCTCTCTCACAACACCATAGCTCTATCACAACACCATAGCTCTCTCACAACACCATAGCTCTATCACCACACCATAGCTCTCTCACAACACCATAGCTCTATCACCACACCATAGCTCTCTCACAACACCATAGCTCTATCACCACACTATAGCTCTCTCACAACACCATAGCTCTATCACCACACCATAGCTCTCTCACAACACCATAGCTCTATCACCACACCATAGCTCTCTCACACCACCATAGCTCTATCACCACACCATAGCTCTCTCACAACACCATATCTCTCTCACAACACCATAGCTCTATCACCACACTATAGCTCTCTCACAACACCATAGCTCTATCACCACACCATAGCTCTCTCACAACACCATAGCTCTATCACCACACTATAGCTCTCTCACAACACCATAGCTCTCTCACAACACCATAGCTCTATCACCACACCATAGCTCTCACAACACCATAGCTCTATCACCACACCATAGCTCTATCACAACACCATAGCTCTATCACCACACCATAGCTCTCTCACAACACCATAGCTCTCTCACAACACCATAGCTCTATCACCACACCATAGCTCTCACAACACCATAGCTCTCTCACAACACCATAGCTCTCTCACAACACCATAGCTCTCTCACAACACCATAGCTCTATCACCACATCATTGCTCTATCACAACATCACAGCTCTACCAGCACCCTCGCCACTCACGCTCATATAAGCAGTTTTTTTCTCTTGTCCATTATGTGTGGTCTTTTTTTCCTATCATTCCTTAGCATACATTTTCCTAGTCATTGAATCCCCAAAATAATTGATTATGAAGAACACAATAATTCTACCGTTTCGTGATAATTACAATGAAATTCCTAAATTACTAAAACAATTTAATGTCAATGTTGCATTTAGGAATTTTGATATCATAAAGAGCGCACTCACTAAAAACTTGCCTGGTAATTGTAATTGCTTTGTGTATATGATATTTGACGACCCCGTCCAGCCTTTGTTGATCAACTTCATCACTGGCTGGTCGTGGTCGCCTGAGTTAACAAAGGAACACGGTGTCAGTACCACATCTAGACCCCCATGATAGGTGTTGGCACTGCCCGCCAGCTGTCTCAACCATTATAGGCATTATAGTGTGCAAGAGTTCAATATTAAGTGTTTACCGGTCCCGGTTGTACAGTCGGATTCGTTCTCGAAACACAGTCGAGAATTCCGGGTTCGAATCCCGGGTGGGACAGAAATGGGTGGGGCCCATTTCCTTTCACCTAATGTACCGCTTCACCTAGCAGCAAGTGGGTACTCAGGAGCTAGTCAGCCTGTTTTGGGGTTGCATCCTGGGCGGGGTCCGTAACTCGAATTTTTTTTAAGGGGGGGGGGGGTGAGTGGTGAGCCTCGATATAAGCCTAACGTGTATGAATACATTCTGATTTCCTGTCCCCCGAAAAAATTAACTATTATTAATTATTATAGTAGAGGCAGA
>WNGS01167104.1:8936220-8952652 GCA_020271785.1 Procambarus virginalis | reverse complement strand
AGATGACCTAGACAGACTGAATGAATGGTCCAACAAATATCTGCTAAAGTTCAACCCGAGAAAATGACAAAGTAATGAAACTAGGCGGTGGAAACAGGAGGCCAGACGCAGGATGACAGAATAGGAGATGGAAGCGTACTTCTTGAAACGGACAGGAGGAGAAGGAAACTAGGAGTTGATATACACTAAACCATAGTACCTAAAGCCCGACCTATACAAGATAATACGGTCCTGCGGGCATATGCAGGCTTGCTAACAAAGAACAGCCTTAGGAACTTGTGTAAGGAATCATTCAGAACATTTATACACATATGTCAAGGACCAATCCTGGATGTATGCAGCTCCAGCATGGAGCCCGTACCTTGTCAAGTACAAGACAAAGCTGGAGAAAGTTGTAGCCTCTTACTATCATCCTCTGTTTCAATTCTCCTCATAATTTTTGCATCATCAGCATACAGTGAGAGAAACGTGTCTATACCCTCTGGGTATAGACATTTACATATCAGAAACAGTATATGTCCAAGGATTGACCCCCGCAGGGACTCCACTTGTGACGTCTTGCCAATCTGAGACCTCACCCCTCACAGTGACTCGTTGTCTTCTGTTCCTTAGATACTCCCATATCCAACTGAGTACCTTCCCTTTCACTCCAGCCTGCATCTCCAGCTTTTTCACTAGCCTCTTGTGTGGTACTGTGTCAAAGGCTTTCTGCCAATTCAAAAATATGCAGTCTGCTCACCTCTCTCTTTCTTGCCTGATTTTTGTTGCCTGGTCTAGAATTCAATTGACCCTGTGAGGCAAGTTTTGCTATCCCTGAACCCATGTTGATGCTGTATTACAAAAAAATTTCGCTCCAGATGTTCCACTAGCTTTTTTCGCACAATATTCTCCGTCAGCTTGCATTGTATGCAGGTTAGGGACACTGGCCTGTAGTTCTGTGCCTCCTGTCTATCCCCTTTCTTGTATATCGGGACTACATTAGCTGCTTTCCAAATTTCTGGCAGCTCACTTATTGCCAGTGATTTGTTATACACTATGGAGAGTGGCAGGCACAATGTTTTTGCTCCTTCCTTTAGTATCCAAGGGGAGATTCCATCTAGGCCTATATCCTTTATCAGACTCAACTCTAGTAAAAACTTGTTTTCTTCCCCACTGGTAGACTCAAATTCTTCTAGTGGTTCCTGGTTAACTATTCCTTCTCTTATCTCTGGAATTTCTCCTTGATCTAAGATACCTTACCTTGAGGATACCTTGAGGTGCTTCCGGGGCTTATCGTCCCCGCGGCCCGGTCATCGACCAGGCCTCCTGGCCGGCACAGAGTTACTTGGTCCCGAAGTGGAGAATTTTCAGTTCTCTGCCATCTTTGGGCTCGAGCAACTGAGGGGTCTCCTTCCCTCAGAGAGTTTGCGGTCCTCCTTCTTTTTGGGAGGTTACCGTCTCCCTTTAGTTTTGCGTTACTTTGTTACTTATGGGATACTTTGTCAGACCTGTAGGTTGGACACAAAGCAACTCAACACTCGACCATTCCCCAGGATGCGACCCACAACAGTCGACTAACACCCAGGTACCTATTTAGTGCTATATGAACATAGGCAATGGGTGTAAGGAGACCTGCCCGTTTGTCTCGCCCTGCTCGGGATCTAAGGTGAAGACCTGGAATTTCTTATTCAGTTCCTCACACACTTCCTTGTCGTTTGTAGTGAATCCTTCTGCCCCTGTCCTTAATTTCAATATCTATTCCTTTACCGTTGTTTTTCTCCTTATGTGGCTGTGCAGCAATTTAGGTTGAGTCTTTGCCTTGCTTGCGATGTCATTTTCATATGGTCTTTCTGCCTCTCTTCTCAACCTGACATATTCATTCCTGGCATTCTGGTATATTTCTCTGCTCTCAAGTGTCCTGTTATTCCTATAGTTTCTCCATGCCCTTTAACTTTGCTGCTCAGCTAGCCTACATCTCTGGTTAAAGCATGGGTTTCTCATCTTCTTTTCATTGTTTTCCTTTTTGGACTGGGACAAACTAATTTGCTGCTTCCTTGCACTTCAGCGTAATGTAGTCTATCATGTCTTGGGCTGTCTTTCCCCTGAGCTCTGTTTCCTATGTTAAATCTGTTAGGAATTTTCTGATCTCATAGTTTCCCTTTCTGAATGCCAGATTTTTGTTTTCAGTACCCCTCCTCGAGTTCAATAACTCTTCTTCAACTAGATACTCAACCCCAGTGCACTGTGATCGCTCATTCCTACTGGGGCTTCGAAACCGATTACCCTTATGTCGGAGTCGTTCAGAGTGAAGACTAGGTCGAGTCTCGTTGGTTCATCATTTCCTCTCATAGTGGTGTGTGTGTGTGTGTGTGTGTGTGTGTGTGTGTGTGTGTGTGTGTGTGTGTGTGTGTGTGTGTGTGTGTGTGTGTGTGTGTGTGTGTGTGTGTGTATGTACTTACCTAGTTGTACTTACCTAGTTGTGCTTGCGAGGGTTGAGCTGTAGCTCTTTGTCACGCCACTCAACGGTCAATCAACTAATGTACAGGTTCCTGAGCCTACTGGGCTCTATCATATCTACTCTTGAAGCTGTGTATGGAGTCAGCCTCCACCACATCACTTCCTAATGCATTCCATTTGTCTACTACTCTGACACTGAAAAAATTCTTTCTAACGTCTCTATGGCTCAATTGGGCACTCAATATCCACCTGTGTCCCCTTGTGCATGTGCCCCTTGTGTTAAATAGTCTGTCTTTATCTACCTATCAATTCCTCTGAGACTCTTGTATGTTGTGATCATGTCCCCTCTAACTCTTCTGTTTCCCAGTGACGTGAGGTTTAATTCCCGTAGTCTCTGCTCGTAGCTCATACCTCTCAGTTCGGGTACTAGTCTGGTGGAAAACCTTTGAACCTTTTCCAGTTTAGTCTTTTGCTTGACTAGATATGGACTCCATGCTGGAGCCGCATACTCCAGGGATTGGTCTGACATATATGGTATATATAATGTTCTGAAAGATTCCTTACACAAGTTTCGAAAGGCCGTTCTTATGTTAGCCAACCTGGCATATG
Organism: Procambarus virginalis; assembly: GCA_020271785.1. NCBI lineage: Eukaryota > Metazoa > Arthropoda > Malacostraca > Decapoda > Cambaridae > Procambarus > Procambarus virginalis. Next base: position 8,949,607 of record WNGS01167104.1, on the reverse strand, counting down.
CTGCTGATGTTATCCTCTTGATATGAGCTTCAGGGGACAGGTCTTGTGTGATATCAACCCCCAGGTCTTTCTCTCTCTTTGACTCTTGAAGTATTTCATCTCCCAAATGGTACCTTGTATCTGGTCTCCTGCTTCCTACCCCAATCTTCATTACATCACATTTGCTTGGGTTAAACTCTAACAGCCATTTGTTCAACCATTCCTGCAGCTTGTCCAGGTCTTCTTGAAGCCTCAAGCTGTCCTCCTCTGTCTTAATCCTTCTCATAATTTTGGCGTCGTCAGTAAACATTGAGAGGAATGAGTCTATACCCTCTGGGAGATCATTTACGTATAACAGAAACAGGATAGGTCCAAGTACAGAGCCATGTGGGACTCCACTGGTGACTTCACGCCAGTCTGAGGTCTCATCCCTCACTGTAACTCTCTGCTTCCTGTTGCTTAGGTACTCCCTTATCCACTAAGGGAGTACCTAAGTTACTCCGGTAGTTACCTAAGTTACTACCAGTTACTCCTGCCTGTTTCTCCAGCTTATGCATCAACCTTTTATGGGTACTTGTGTCAAAGGCTTTCCGACAGTCCAAAAAAATGCAGTCCGCCCCACTATTCTCTTTCTTGCTTAATTTTTGTCTTTAATTTATTTTAAAATAATTTGTGTGTGTGTGTGTGTGTGTGTGTGTGGTGTGTGTGTGTGTGTGTGTGTGTGTGTGTGTGTGTGTGTGTGTGTGTGTGTGTGTGTGTGTGTGTGTGCGTGTGTGTGTGTGGTCAGGCAAGGGGTTGTGTGAGTGTAGGGTGTTTGTGTATAGGTGGAGGGGGGAGGATGAAGTCTTGGGAGGTCTTGGGAGGCGTGGGAAGTTGAGGGGATGGGTGAATTGGACACCAGGGTAGATAAGGTAGAGGATAAATAAGGAGGAGGAGGGAGATTGGGAAAGAAGGAGAGAGAGAGTGGGAGTGGTAGAGGGGGGAGTGTATTGGGTTAGTGAGATGGGGGTAAGAGAGGGGGTGGAGCATGAGTGAGGTCTTATCCCCTTTCCACTAAAGGTGTTAATCCCTTCTAGTCGACTGAACGTTTGTGTGTGGTGAGTGCGTGTGTGTGTGTGTGTGTGTGTGTGTGTGTTTGTGTGTGTTGTGTGTGTGTGTGTGTGTGTTTGTGTGGTGTGTGTGTGTGTGTGTGTACTCACCTATTTGTGCTTGCGGGGGTTGAGCTTTGGCTCTATCGTCCCGCCTCTCAACTGTCAATCAACTGTGTACAGGTTCCTGAGCCTACTGGGCTCTATCATATCTACATTAAAACTGTGTATGGAGTCAGCCTCCACCACATCACTGCCTAATGCATTCCATCCGTTAACTACTCTGACACTGAAAAAGTTCCTTCTAACGTCCCTGTGGCTCATGTGGGTACTCAGTTTCCACCTGTGTCCCCTGTTCGCGTACCACTAGTGTTGAATAGTTTATCCTTGTTTACCCGGTCGATTCCCCTGAGGATTTTGTAGGTTGTGATCATGTCTCCCCTTACTCCTCTGTCTTTCAGGGTCGTAAGGTGCATTTCCGCAGCTTTTCCTCGTAACTCATGCCTCTTAGTTCTGGGACTAGTCTAGTGGCATACCTCTGGACTTTTTCCAGCTTCGTCTTGTGCTTGACAAGGTACGGGCTCCATGCTGGGGACGCATACTCCAGGATTGGTCTCGCATATGTGGTGTACAAGATTCTGAATGATTCCTTACACAGGTTCCTGAATGCTGTACTGATGTTAGCCAGCCTCGCATATGCCGTAGAAGTTATTCTTTTTATGTGGGCTTCAGGAGACAGGTTTGGTGTGATATCAACTCCTGGATCTTTCACTCTGTCCGTTTCATTAAGTGCTTCATCTCCCATTCTGGCCTCCTGTTTCCACTGCCTGGTTTCATTACTTTTCATTTACTCGGGTTTAACTTCAACAGCCATTTGTTGGACATTCACTCAGTCTGTCTAGGTTATCTTGTAGCCTCCCAATATCATCCTCTGTTTCAATCCTCCTCATAATTTTTGCATCGTCAGCAAACATTGAGAAAAACGATTCTATACCCTCTGGGAGATCATTTACATATATCAGAAACAGTATAGGTCCAAGGACTGACCCCTGCGGGACTCCACTTGTAACGTCTCGCCAATCTGAAACCTCACCCCTCACACTGACTTGTTGTCTCCTGTTGCTTAGGTACTCCTTTATCCAATGGAGTACCTTCCCTTTCACACCGGCCTACATCTCCAGCTTTTTCACTAGCCTCTTGTGTGGTACTATATCAAAGGCTTTCTGACAATCCAAGAATATGCAGTCTTCCCACCCTTCTCTTTCTTTGATTTTTTGTTGCCTGGTCGTAGAATTCAAGTAACCCTGTGAGGCAGGACCTGCTATCCCTGAACCCATGTTGATGCTGTGTTACAAAGTTCTTTCGCTCCAGATGTTCTACTAGCTTTCTTCGCATAATCTTCTCCATCAGCTTGCATGGTATGCACGTTAGGGACACTGGTCTGTAGTTCAGTGCCTCCTGTCTATCCCCTTTCTTGTATATCGGGACTACGTTAGCTGCTTTCCAAATTTCTGGCACTTCCCCTGTTACCAATGATTTGTTGGATACTATGGAGAGTGGCAGGCACAGTTCTTCTGCTCCTTCCTTTAGTATCCAAGGGGAGATTCCATCTGGGCCTATAGCCTTTGTCATATCCAACTCTAGTAAACACTTCCTTACTTCCCCTCTGGTAATCTCAAACTCTTCCAGTGGATCCTGGTTAGCTATTCCCTCTCTTATCTCTGGGATTTCTCCTTGCTCTAAGGTGAAGACCACTTGGAATTTCTTATTCAGTTCCTCACACACTTCCTTGTCGTTTGTAATGAATCCTTCTTCCCCTATTCTTAATTTCATAACCTGTTCCTTTACTGTTGTTTTTCTTCTGATATGGCTATGCAGCAATTTGGGCTGAGTCTTTGCCTTGCTTGCGATGTCATTTTCGTATTGTCTTTCTGCCTCTCTTCTCATCCTGACATATTCATTCCTGGCATTCTGATATCTTTCTCTGCTCTCAAGTGTCCTGTTATTCCTATAGTTTCTCCGTGCCCTTTTACTTTGCTGGTTAGCAAGCCTACATCTCTGATTAAACTATGGGTTTCTCATCTTCATTTCACTGTTACCCCCTACCCTCCCCCTCTCACCCACCCCCCTACCCTCCCCCTCTCAGCCACCCCTCTAACCCTCCCCATCCCTCTCCCCCCCACCTCCCCAAGCCCTTCCTCTTCCACCAGTCTCTCCGTACCAGATACTCCCAGCTCCTGCTCACCCCAGATCCCACAGGTTTCCCCCAGAGGAGAAGCAGAAGAGACTCAGTTTCAGGGTAATGTACTCGAACATAGATGGGATAATAAGCAAGGCAAGTGAACTAAGGGAAAGGGCACAAGAAGTGAACCCAGATGTAATCGGACTCACTGAAACAAAACTCTCTGGAATCATAATGAATGCCGTGTTTCGCCAGGAGTAAACAGTAATAAGGAAAGAGAGGGAAGGTAGGGGAGGAAGTGGAGTGGCCCTACTCATGAGAAAGGAATGGAGTTTTAAGGAGATGGCTATATCGGGCTGTGAGGGTTTCAGAGACTACATAGCTGGCACCATGACAATGGGAGGACCAAGAATAGTAGTAGCAGTAATATATAACCCTCCACCAAATGACAGAAAACCCAGTCAAGAGTATGAAACCAACAACATGGCAGTTAACACTATAATTGAGAGGGTAGCCTCAGCTGCCTGTAGATATAGAGCCCACCTGCTCATCATGAGGGATTTAATTCACGGAAGATTGAATGGGAGAACAAGGAGTCGCATGGAGGTGAGGATACGTGGAGAGCCAAACTATTAGAGGTAGTGACTAGAAACTTTTAAGCCAGCATGTCAGAGAACCCACAAGATGAGAGGAAATGACGAACCAGCGAGACTCGACCTAGTCTCACTCTNAGGTTAGTGATTACTCCACCTCCCAGGTCAGTGATACTACCACCTACCAGGTCTGTGACACTCCCACCTCTCAGGTCAGTGATACTACCACCAACCAGGTCTGTGACACTCCCACCTCTCAGGTCAGTGACCCAAGTAACGGCAACTGAGGGCCTCCAGCCGCAGCCTGGGACAACAACGAGCAACTATACAGCCTCTGGGACCCTCACCCTCGACCCGCGATAAGTACTGACCATAATGTAGAACAAATAAACATACATATTGTTACAAATATACGGTATACATATAATATTATAAATATATAGATATATACAACAAAACAAGGCAAAATGGAGTAAATAAACAATTTGTGGCCAATGTAACAACTCCTTAAAGACGAAGGTAACGGGAATTGAATGTTATATCTGTAAGACTAGATTCCATTCGGCTTGTGCAGGAGTGAGTAACACTGCGGCACTGAGAGCTGGCCACTTGCTCTGGGTGTGTAAACATGACCAGCCAGCTTGGAATATCCTAAAAACCTTCTAGATAACATGACGCATGATCGGAAAACATCATTCATTGGAAGCCTACCAGCCATCCAGAAGGAGTGGGAAAGGAACAACAACAATTCCACTATACCAGGGGCGGAGGCTATAGTCAGGGATGAAACCGAGGCAGAAACTCAGGAAGTTGTAAACTCTGACTCAGTAGGCCCGGATGTAGATGACAGTAAACTAGAAAGTGTACCAGACAGCACTGACAGCTCGATAGGTACAGACACTACGACGGTTCCCGATAGAGCAATTCAGAACAGAAGGACAGACTTATGCAAATTTTATGCAAAGGGCATATGCAGACATAGATATGCTGGTAATAAGAAAGGATTAGAATGCAGTTACCAACATCCCAAAAAATGTTTAAATATGCTTAGGAAAGGTGAGTGTCGATTTGGATCAATATGTAGTTTTTCCATCCTGACATGTGTCAAACCTCACTGGAGGACAGAAAATGCTATGACCTCAGCTGCCCACACTTTCACGTGAAAGGCACGGAACGCTACATAAAGAGTGGCAAGCAGGATAATGAATTGGGAGGAAACTCTATAAATTTTTTATACCAGACAGAGAATTCAAAAGGAGGAGCATGGAGAGTGTATGGAACTGGATGCCAGATCCACTTGCATTCCAGAATTACAGGTACAATTACACACCGAAAGGGAACTACAACTACGACAGGCAACTGCCCTACAACAATCAGTACTGGTCAGAACAAACTTATTATGTCCACGCATAATGGGCTTGCCGAAAAAGTCTCCCAGTCAAACTATCACTAATAGAGTAACCTCATTCATCTTTGCCAACATACAAGGACTGAAAACAAGAACAAACAACAAAGTACAGTTCATAAATGGCCTCCTCACGGAGTCAAATGCAGTATTTGGAGCTTTCACAGAAACCCATGCAGGGAATTGTTGGACAGTGAGATCTGGATTCCAGGATATAACCTATACAGGTGTGATAGGAAAAGTAGGTCACATGGAGGAGTGGGTCTGTATATTAGGGAAGACCTTGTATGCTCGGAGCTCCTAAACGTTACAAATGAGGTGGTAGAGGTACTGGGATTAAAAATAGAGAAAATAAATTTAGTGATTATTCTAATATACAAACCGCCAGATGCAACGGCTGAGGAATTCACAGAACAGATAAACAAAATAGAGAATAGCCTTGATAATTTGGAGAACCCGATACCTGATATTATCTTCCTAGGTGACTTCAACTTGCCTAGTCTCAGGTGGAAAATAGCAAACAATAATATTATACCAGGAAATCTATCGGGACCTAACCAACCACAGATTAGAGAACTACTTAGATTCTGTGACAAATTTTCACTCAGTCAGCAGATATCGGAGCCAACGAGAAATGAAAATATTTAGATTGGTCTTTACGAACAATGAAGACATTATCAGAGACATTACGATATCAGATACCACATATTCAGATCACAAGCTCATTGAAGTGCAAACGACCATCAATACTCAGAATAGACCTAAAACGTTGATAAAGCGAGAGGGGCTATTCAGTAAATTCAATTTTAATAATAAAAGGATAGACTGGGAGATAATAAACAGGGAACTTACAAACATTCCATGGGAAACTGTTTAAGTAATACAAGTCCTACAGAAGGAATAGAAAAACTGACTTCGGAAGCGTATCAAGTCTGTCTGAAACATGTTCCTTGAGGAAAGCCAGAAAGAGATCTAACGTAGAAAGAGAACGCAGACGACAGTATAAACGCAGGAAAAAAATAACAGAACTGCTTATGCAGACACGAATTTCCCGTCAAAGAAGGAATAATTTAAATAGGGAGATTGAAGAAATCGAGCGGAAATTGAAACACTCATATGAAACTGAAGAAAGGCAGTTAGAACAGAAAGCAATTCAGGAAATAAAGAAAAATCCAAAATATTTCTTCTCATATGCGAAATCAAAAGCAAAAACCACTGCCAGTATTGGACCTATTCGTACAAGTGAAGGTTCATACACGGAGGATGACAAAGAAATTAGTGAAATCCTAAAAAAGCAGTATGAGGACATGTTTAGCACTCCAATAAACAACATGAAAGTGGAAGATCCAGATAATTTCTTTATGCGGGATATTCAAACCCCTGTAAATATAACTGATATCAACACGAGCGCACTAAATTTTGAAAGAGAAATTGAAAACATGCCCATGCACTCGGCCCCAGGTCCTGACTCATGGAATTCAATATTTATAAAGAAATGCAAAGTGCCGGTAGCACAGGCACTCAGTATAGTGTGGAGGAAGAGCTTGGACACGGGGGAGATACCAGATGCACTTAAAGTAGCAGACATAGCCCTCTACACAAGGGAGGGAGCAAAGCATTGGCAAAGAATTATAGACCAGTTGCACTAACATCGCACATCATAAAAGTATTTGAGAGAGTGATTAGGAGTCAGGTCACCAATTTCATGGAGACCAATGACCTTCACAACCCAGGCCAACATGGATTTCGAGCGGGAAGATCGTGCCTCTCACAGCTACTTGAGCACTACGACAAAGTCACTGAGGCATTAGAAGAAAAACAGAATGCTGATGTGATATACACGGACTTCGCAAAGGCTTTCGATAAATGTGACCATGGCGTGATAGCACACAAAATGAAGTCAATGGGAATAACCGGTAAAGTAGGACGCTGGATACTCAGTTTTCTGTCAAACAGGACTCAGCGAGTAACGGTCAACCATATAAAATCTAGTCCAAGTGCAGTTAAAAGCTCTGTACCTCAGGGTACAGTCCTTGCACCGCTGCTTTTCCTTATTCTCATATCAGATATAGACAAAATACAAGTCACAGCTTCGTATCATCCTTTGCAGATGACACAAAAATCAGTATGAAAATTACCTCGGCTGAAGACATTGAAAAACTTCAAGCTGATATTAATAAAGTTTTCGACTGGGCATCAGAAAATAACATGATGTTTAACAGTGATAAATTCCAGGTACTCAGGTACGGTAAAAATGAGGACCTTAAACATAATACAGAGTACAAAACACAATCAAATGTACCCATAGTAGGAAAACAGCATGTAAAGGATTTGGGAATAATAATGTCTGACGACCTAACGTTTAAGGAGCATAACCAAGCAAATATTGCGACAGCCAGAAAAATGATAGGATGGATTACGAGAACTTTCAAATCCAGGGATCCCATCACAATGGTTGTACTCTTCAAGTCACTTGTGTTGTCCCGTCTTGAGTACTGCTCAGTACTCACTTCCCCCTTCAGAGCAGGAGAGATTGCTGAAATAGAGGGAATACAGAGAACGTATACGGCACGCATAGACGAGGTAAAGCACCCAAATTATTGGGATCGTCTCAAAGCTCTCCAAATGTACTCACTAGAAAGAAAGAAGAGTGAATAACCAGTTCCGTGGTGTAGTGGGTAGACACTCTCGCCTGGCGTTCCGCGAGCGCTATGTCATGGGTTCGTATCCTGCCGGGGAGGATTTACTGGGCGCAATTCCTTAACTGTAGCCTCTGTTTAACGCAACAGTAAAATGGACTTGGATGAAAAAACGATTCTTCGCGGCGGGGATCGTATTCCAGGGACCTGCCCGAAACGCTACGCGTACTAGTGGCTGTACAAGAATGTAACAACTCTTGTATATATCTAAAAAAAAAAAAAAAAACAAAAAAAAAAAACGAGAGAGATATGAAATAATATACACCTGGAAGATAAGGGAGGGCAAGTACCAAATCTGCACAGTAAAATAACGACGTAATGGAGTGAACGATATGGAGGAAAATGCAGAATAGAACCAGTGAAGAGCAGAGGTGCCATAGGCACAATCAGAGAACACTGTATAAACATCAGAGGTCCGCGGTTGTTCACGTCCTCCCAGCAAGCATAAGAAATATTGCCGGAACAACCGTGGACATCTTCAGGAGGAAACTCGATTTATTCCTCCAAGGAGTGCCGGACCAACCGGGCTGTGGTGGGTATGTGGGCCTGCGGGCCGCTCCAAGCAACAGCCTAGTGGACCAAACTCTCATAAGTCAAGCCTGGCCTCGGCCGGGCTTGGGGAGTAGAAGACTCCCGAACCCCATCAACCAGGTATCAACCAGGACACTACCACCTCCTATGTCAGTTAACACTACCACTTCCCAGGTCAGTGACACTACCACCACCCAGGTCTGTGACAATCCCACCTCCCAGGTCAGTGACACTCTCACCACTCAAGTCATAGACACTCCCACCACCCAGGTCAGTGACACTCCCGGCTCCCAGGTCAGTGACAATCCCACCTCCCAGGACAGTGACACTACCACCTCCGAGGTCAGTGACACTCTCACCTCCCAGGTCAGTGACACTATCTCCTCCCAGGTTAGTGATACTCCCACCTCCCAGGTCAGTAACACTACCACCTCCCAGGTCAGTTACACTCCCACCTCCGAGGCCAGTGAAACTCCCACTCCCAGGTCAGTGACACTACCACCTTCCAGGTCAATGACACTACCACCTCCCAGGACAGTGGCACTACCACCTCCGAGGTCAGTGAAACTCCCACCTCCCAGGTCAGTGACACTACCACCTTCCAGGTCAATGACACTACCACCTCCCAGATCATTGACACTACCACCTCCCAGATCATTGACACTACCACCTCCCAGGTCAGTGACACTACCACCTCCCAGGTCAGTTACACTCCAACCTCAGAGGTCAGTGAAACTCCCACCTCCCAGGTCAGTGACACTCCCACTTCTCAGGTCAGTTAACACTACCACCTCCCAGGTCAGTGACTACCACCTCCCAGGTCAGTTACACTCCAACCTCAGAGGTCAGTGAAACTCCACCTCCCAGGTCAGTGACACTCCACTTCTCAGGTCAGTTAACACTACCACCTCCCAGGTCAGTGACACTACCACCTCCCAGGTCAATGACATTACCACCACCCAGGTCAGTGACTATCACCTCCCAGGTCAGTGACACTACCACCTCCCAGGTCAGTGACACTACCACCTCCCAGGTCACTGACATTACCACCTCCCGGTCAGTGACATACCACCTCCCAGGTCAGTGACACTACCACCTCCAGGTCAGTGACACTATCTCCGCCCGGTAGGACACTCCACTCTCAGGTCAGTGACACTACCACCTCCCAGGTCAGTGACACTCCCACCTCCCAGGTCAATGACACTCCCACCTCCAGGTCAGTGACACTCCCACCTCCCAGGTTAGTGACACTCCCACCTCTCAGGTCAGTGACCTACCACCTCCCAGGTCAGTGACACTCCCACCTCCCAGGTCAAGACACTCCCACCTCCCAGGTCAGTGACACTACCACCTCCAGGTCAGTGACACTCCCACCTCCCAGGTCAGTGACACTCCCACCTCCCAGGTTAGTGACACTCCCACCTCTCAGGTCAGTGACACTCCCACCTCTCAGGTCAATGACACTCCCGCCACCCAGGTCAGTGATACTTCCCTCTCCCACCCGTTCCCTCTCCCACCCGTTCTCACGAACCTGGAGGCGAGATATTGTCACTTACCTGGAAGATGGTATGTCACGGTGAGCCTGGGAGGGGGTAGTTGTCCAACTTGCCTGGGAGTGGTAGTGTCATTGGACACCTGAAGGTTGTACGTCGTCACCTGAGCCTGGAGGTATCAGTGTCAGTGGATTCGGGAGATGGTAGTATCACTGACTTGGGAGGTGGAGATCACAATAGCCTGGGAAGGAGATAGTGCACTGCTACTGGCTAAGGTGAGAGTGTCAGCGACCTGGGAGGTGGTAGTGTCACTTACTTGGGAGTTGGGAGTATCACTAATCTTTGTGGTGGGAGATGGATCCACTGCCGGAGGTGGGAGTGTCATTGAGCTGGTCTGGCAGGTCGATCATCACTAAACCTGGGAGTTGATATGTATCCAATTACCTGTGAGGTGGGCAAGTGTCCACTGACTCTGGAGGGTGGGATTGTTCACTGACCGTGGAGGTGATTAGTATCAATTAACGTGGGATGTTGGTAAGATGGTAACCTGACAGGGATAGGGCAAGTTGGCATCGGACCTGGGAGATGGACAGTAGCCATGACGCGGGGGAATGGAGGTAGGTAAGTCCTGACCTTAGAGATGTGAGTTTCACTGACCTGGCGATGTAGTAGTGTCACTGACGTTGGAGGTGGTAGTGTCCAATGTATCTGGCGAGTCTGTGAAGTGGCTCACTGACCGTCTGGGAGCTGGGAGGTATCACTAAACCTGTACAACCGCTGAAGGCTGGGAAGTGTCACTAAACAGGGGACGCGGAGAGTGCTCACGGAACCACGCTGGGGGGGAGTTCCACTGCACCGGAGAAGATGGTAGTGTCAATTACCTGGGAGGTGGTAGTGTCAGTTGTGACTCGGTGGCCGTGGGAGTGTCACTAAGACATCTCGGAGGTGTGAGTGTCAATTACCTGGGAGGTGGAGTGCACTGACGCTGCGGAGGTGTAGGTTCACTGGACCCGGGAGTGGGTATTCACTGACGTGGGAGCTGGGGCATATCACTAAGCCAGGGAGGAGATAGTGTTACTTACCTGTGAGGTGGTAGTGTCACTGAACTTCGGTAGGTGTAGTAGTGTTTTGACCTGGGACGTGTGGGAGTGCGTCACTGACTGGAGGGTGTAGCAGTCACCTCTCGTGGTGGGAGTGTCACTAACCCGGGAGGTGGTCGTGTAACTTACCTGAGAGGTGGTAGTGTCACTGACCTAGGAGGAGTGTGTAGGCGTCCCTGACCTTGGAAGGGTGTTAGTGCTCACTGACCTGGGAGGTGAGACGTATCACTAACCTTCGAGGTCGGAGTGTCACTGAACCTGGGTGAGTGGGAGTGTCACTGACGTGGAGATGTAGTGTCACTGACCTGGAGAGATAGTAGTGTCACTGACGTGTCGAGGTCGGAGTTCACTGACCTGGGAGGTGGAAGTGTACGACCTGGAGTTGGGATGTCACTGACCTGGAGGTGGGGATTGTCACTGACCTGGGAGGTGGGAGTGTCACCCTTAGGAGGGGGGAGACTCCTGGAGCTGGGAGGTGCAGTCGTTATATGACTGGAGGTGGGATGTGTCATTGTCCTTGGAGGTGGTAGGTCACTGACCTTGAGGTGGTAGTGTACTGACCTGGGAGGTGGTAAGGTCACTGACCTGAGGTGGTAGTGTAACTGACCTGGGAGGTGGTAGGTCACTGACCTGGAGGTGGTAGGTGTCACTAAGACCTGGTAGGTGCTAGTGTCACTGACCTGACAGGGCTAGATATCACGTGACTTGGGAGTGAGGTGAGTGTCACGTGACCTGGGTGGCTGGGGAGTGTCACTGACCCTGGGAGGTGAGAGTGTCACTTGGACCTTGTGAGGTGATAGTGTCCACTCGGTGACTCTTGGAGTGGGAGTATCACAAATCTTGGGGTGTGGCTAGTATCACTAACCTGGGAAGGTGTATTAAGCTGGGTTGGTTGTGTCGTTCGATCCTTGCGTTAGGACAACCAAACCCACAGATTCGGTAGAGTGGCTTAACTTCTTACCAGAGAATCACCACTGGTGGCTGCTGTCTGGGCTCTTGGAGAAGTGGGCTCAATCGTCACACTCTTAGGTGGATGCAGTTCCAATACTTAACCCGGGGGCACGTGCACACCCAACTGCGAGCCGCTGTGACTCCCCACCTCTCTGTCCTTATATGATATGAGCCCCTCATCCCCTTTGAGTTATAGTATTCCTTCTAACCCTGTTCCACACGCTTGTGATTCAATTGCGGTCCGTTGCTCTCGCTCTCCTCCGTTCTTCCGACTGCCTAGGAAGCCTCAACTAGGACAGGTCAAAGGCACCACAGCAAATGTGAATACATTACACTGGACAAAGCCGCACGTGCACCATACATACACACAGAGTAAGAAGAATGAACCTACACTCTACACCTATTACATCAGGTGGGTGCAACCCAACACCATCAGAACGTCAATGCATACACTTATCAGTGGTAGCCTGGTCCTCCTGAGTCACCACCATTACTTCCAACCATCTCAAAGTAGGCAAGTCTTATAACACAATGTTGCACTATCAGCAAAGAGAATAAGATATCAGTAAACATGTAAAAGGAAAAGATCAGGGGGGTAGAATGAGATAACTATAATTAGTGAAATAATGTGTCCGTTGATATACAACAACGCGCAGTCGCGATCACCGCATCGGTCCTAGAACACATATGTCGATGTCTCTGCACGTAATCCAGCCTACGACTGTAACCCTATACTTCAGTATAATCTCCTTGGCACAAAAAGGTGGCAACACAATCACTCACAGATTCACTGCGTCTTGCACTCGAAGGACCACCGAACCGACTCTACCAACGCCCAGAAGGAAGCAACAGAACCGCCGTTCGTCCACAGCTTGTTACGCACTGACCCGGAGAATCTGCATGTTCTCCGGGGTGAGCTACCAGGAATTCCGCCAGCAGCTCTTCCAGGCTGCCTAACACCATGAAGTCTGCCTGGAACAATGAAGGGGGCGGCACACCGCTGCTAGCTACCAGGGCCTCCACGCAGCGCGCCGTCTGCTGCGAGAACTCATTAGGGAAGCTCTCCGGGAGCAAGCAATGGGGCTGCACACACGGGATCACACAGCATATGGGAAACGCTGCGCCACACTGCGTGCTCTCCACAGGGCTGAGGGCCAACGCCTCACGAGAGGGGCCGGCTTCATGGCCACAGAAGCGCAGGGAGCGGCCAGCAACCGGGGAAGATGCCGCAGCAGCGACGCGCCGCGCGGCCGTAGCGTGCGAGGGTCGCGAGCAACGTCTGCCCCGGACAAACCGTGGACAACCGGCACGCGTGACACGACCAAAGAAAAGGGGGCCCGGGAAAAACAAACCGAGAGAAGCCACA
>WNGS01167104.1:8907815-8927573 GCA_020271785.1 Procambarus virginalis | reverse complement strand
GGCCACAGGAAGACTGGGCGCAACTGGTCCAGTTAAGATTGACCACTGCAGCCAGGGAGGCATACACCCAATTGTCACTGGAAGAGTGCCAGGATTATGCCACAGTAAAGAGCAGCATATTGCGCTCATTTCAGCTAACCCCAGAAGCTTATAGGAAGCGTTTCAGAGAGATGATCAAAGTTGGAGCATGTACGTTTGCCGAGACGGCAAGGGATCTGGAAAGACGATTCCAGAAATGGATTGAGGCTGCGGAGTTGGATCTTACGCTGACCTCAAGCAATTGATGGTCATGGAAAAGTTCTTAGAAATGATGCATCCCGAAACAAAGTTCAAGATCCAAGAGGCGGGGGTAAAGGAAGTGAAAGATGCTGCAGATAGGTCGGATGTGATTACGGAAGCATACAAGAGCTTGAGGGAGAACAGAGTGAGAAGCGAGGCGAGACGCAGCAATAACAGACCCGGTGGAGTCTGGGGAGCAAGAAGTTTTGTGGGGCAGACGAGCAGACCAGCTAATTTTAAGCCCCAGGAAGGAAAGTTGCGGAGTCTGCCTGCTGGAGGTAAGCAGGAAAATAAAAATGTGCAGAGGAGACGAGTTCAGTGAAGCTCCACAGAGTACGGGTAGTACGTCTGGCCCAAGGAACTTCAATATGAGTGGGCAGAGTCAGAGCTACTCGGGGGCATATAGGAGAAATTTATCCCAAGTAAGGTGCTACACGTGCAACAGATCAGGTCACATGATGCGCGATTGTCGGCAGGGCAAGAGAGTTGTGACCCTGGCCATGTGTGACCCCCGAAGTAAATATACTAATGTGTTCCAAGACAAACCACAGAAGGTGAACTTAGTGAACGAGAGGTATAGGCCGTTCATCAGTAAAGGTTGGATCAGTATAGGAGACCAACCTGAAGTAAAAGTTGGTATTTTAAGAGATATCGGAGCTAATCAGAGCTTGATTACGAGAAGCCTGATTGGGAATGATCGATGGTTAGCTGGCAGGAGTAAGATGAAAGTATACGGGTTATTGTCTGAGAGTGACATGCCCGTATGTGCTGTCCAGCTAAGGTCGGAATATGTGTCGGCAGAGGTGATGTTGGGAGTATGCCCCGACATACCTGTTCCAGGAGTCCAAGTGATCCTGGGGAATGACTTGTGCGGGACAAAGGTGTTGCCAGGAGTCATAGTGGAGACTGTGCCAGAGGAGTGCCCAGAAGGCCACGGCACGGGTGGGACACCTGAGAGTGTGAACCTGACTGACATCCGAGGAGATGCGTCAGGAGACCGCCAAGCCATTGAGTATCCTGTCTTGGTAGTGATGAAGGCAGAGGTGGCCGACGAGGAAGACGCTGGAGAAGATGAGACAGTGTCGATTCAACCGGTAGAAGATATTGACGTAGATATAGCGTGGTTATTTGAGGAAGGTCCGACTCAGGAAGATGGAGTCTCAGTGAGGTGAAAAGTGAAGATGACTCAGCCAAAGAAGAATAATGTGAAGAGAATGGACCTGAGTAGACCCCAGCCCGCTAAAATTAAGAGTTGGAAGGTGAATACAACTGTGCTGAGTAGAAATGAAGAAGGATGTGGACATACGGAGGACGGGAGTAGAGCGTCAAGTTGTCCACGAGCACAGAAGCATATGGATAGTGGAGTTAAGTTGTTTGATACGTCAGGAGTTGACATGTTTCACAGAAAACGTGGAGGAGAGATAGTGAAGAAGAGTAATAGCCGAGAAAATGAAAGAAGAGACAGTATGTGTGGAGAGATGGTTACGAGCACTCTAGGAGAGGTAAAGCGACATGTACGGTCGAGTGCTGTTGGGTGTAGTACAGTGCTCGAAGAAACTTTTAAGGAACGAAGAAGAGTTGAAGGAGAAGAAAGGGAGTTGTATAGAGGTGAGAAGTGTGAGAAGAGGATGATGATACAAGCATGGAGGAGTAGAAGAAAGCCGAGGACTCGATGGAAGTCAAACAGGATGAGGTCTCGGATAAATGAGGAGACGAAAGGGAGGATCGTCGGTGAAGACGAGGGAGTGAAGTATGATGACAGGAGACGGAAGTATAATGGCAGTAGATGGAAGTGTGAAGACGACAGAGGAGGTACAGACAGTAGATGTCTGACTCTGGACGTGAAGAGAAGAAGACGAGGAAACGGAGGGTGGAAACAATAAGTAGAGTGGACCATATACCATCCAGGCACTAGGGGATGTGAATTATATAATACATATGCCAGATCGTCCGAGGAAGTCTCAGGTTTGCCACGTGAACATGATAAAGAAGTACTATGACAGAGATAAGCCTCTAGGCGATGAAGAACAGATGGAAACCCCGTCATTGACGACTGTGCTTTGTGTGGGAGACGGCAAAGGAATAGAAAAAGGAACTGTAAGTTAGAGAGGGCCGATGGCGCGAAGATATCGAATATGGAAAGCCTGGCCAAGATAGGTGAGCGTCTGGGTCATTTGGAGGATGACCAACTCCAGGAACTAGTGGAGATCCTATGGAGAAATAAGTCGTTATTCACGGACGTGCCCAGAAGACACTGCGATACGGTGCACGAAATAAATGTAGGGAGTGCTGACCCCATCAAGCAGCACCCCTACAGAGTTAACCCGGAGAAAGCAGCGGCGATGAGAGCAGAAGTAAAGTATCTGCTAGATAACGACTTGGCAGAGGTTAGCGACAGTGACTGGAGTTCGCCGTGCCTCCTCGTGAAGAAGAATGATGGCACATACCGGTTCTGCACCTATTACAGGAAAGTGAATGCAGTCGCAGTCACAATCGCTGACTCGTTCCCGATACCATGCATAGATGATTGCATAGATCAGATTGGGAGTGCACGGCATGTCTCGAAAATAGACCTGCTCAAGGGATACTACCAGATTCTCCTGTTCGAGGAGGGCAAGAGGATCTCAGCGTTTGTGACACCCGACAGCTTGTACCAATATAAAGTGGTGCTGTTCGGAATGAAGAATAGTGGTAGTTGTTTGCAACGAGTAATGAATCAGGTATTACAAGGCGCGACTGGATGTGCAGTGTACATCGATGATATTGTAGTGTTCGCTGATCCTGGAAGGATCACGTGGATCGACTTTTCGATTTGTTTGATCGATTGGAGAAGGCCAACATGACGATCAACTTAGCAAAAAGCGAGTGCGGGAGAGCCCGCCAGGAGTACCTTGGATATATAGTAGGTCAAGGCGAGGTTGCTCCGGTAAGAACAAAGGTGGAGGCCATTGACAACTTCCCAGTGCCCAGGAGTAAGAAAGAATTGTTGAGATACCTCGGTATGATTGGATATTACCGGAAGTTCTGTGAAAGTTCCTCCACCATAGCCGCTCCTATGACGAGTTTGCTATCAAAGAGCAAGAAGTGGGAGTGGAATGGAACAGCACAAGAAGTGTTTGAAAAGACCAAAAGACTGTTGACCGAGGCGCCTGTACTAGTGTCGCCCAATTTTGGAGCACCGTTTACGTTATTTGTAGATGCCAGTGATATATGGGCTGGAGCTGTGTTGACGCAGCAGAGTGATGGAATTTATCGACCTGTGTCCTTCTTCTCGAAGAAGTTCGTTAAGCACCTTAGGTCGTACAGTACGGTCAAGAAAGAGACTTTGGCCATGGTGATGGCACTGAAACATTTTGAAGTGTATGTGAGTGGGGGAGGACACCCAGTGACGGTGTATACAGACCATGATCCCCTAGTTTTCCTGAGAATAATGAAGCATGCGAACCAGAGGTTAACCAGATGGTTTTTGTTGCTCCAAGAGTATGACGCATCAGCTACAATGTAGTAGCTGATGCGTTATCTCGAGCCTAGCCACTAGAATAATTCTCAAAAACAAGGGAGAGGGAGTGTTATGATCCCAGGCAGCTGAAAAACGAGTCTCCCCTTTGAGAATTATTCTATCAAGCCTGACCTAACTAGGAGGTCAGAGATATACAGACATGAAGATGCAAACATGAAACAATTGGAAAATTCGCTAAACAATTTAAGATAATGGACAGTGAATAAGAAAATAGAGAAATGACTGGTTTTGAGATGTGGATAGTTTGCTAGGAGTGTGAGGCTCGCTTGAGAGGAGCTTAAGTTACTTGAGTACCAGACATCGTGAGGGGAAGCTGCGCTCCGTGTGAGCTCCTGTCAGAGAGGAACCCCTAGTGATATACCTTCAAGAGAAAGGAAGTGCGCAGACGTTCCAGCTGTGGAATTGAGCTGGGAACGTGCGGTCTCAAGTCCTGGACAACAAGGAGAGTTTGTTAAGCCGCCCAGAGACATTATCGTAGGCCGTGGGAGCGCCCTGGTCAGACTCCGTCAGAGGGAGGGCGCCCTGCAGAAGACATTTTTGTGGTAAGCATAATTTTAACCAGTTTACAGTGATTGCGGTAGCTGATCGTGTGCCCAGCGATCATAGCGAATGTTTATTGATACGTTAGACATGTTTTGGTAATGCAGGAAGCCTAAATAAGAGGACGGAGATGAGAGAGACAGCTGGAGGGACGAGCAGCACGTCCTCTCCCGTCGACCGCCTGGAGCCAACTGACTGGCGGAGGAGGACGCCACCCGCCGGGCAAGGCGAAGCATGGACCAGCCCAAACGCGGGTGTCCACTCTCACAGCATGTAGAGAGCAGATAGATGTTGGATGCAAACATATTGTGTGGATTATCTCGTTTATGTTTTTAAAGGGAAACATTTTTATTGGCGTGTCAATGGGTTGCAGGTTTGTCAGGGGGAAGAAGTTGCTGAGAACATCGAAGCCAGCAGAGAGGGAGTAGATGATGAGACTTCAAGGTTGTGGAAGAAACTGAGCTCTGTGGAAGAGCAGACCCTATAGTGAGGAGTTGGACCTCAACCTGTGAGAGAAGCAGTGGAGCAGAGTTTACATGCTCTTGTGATACCAGTGGTGAAGCACCATTGTTGATCAAGGAAGACTTCATGGTATAGCAGCCAGGAGAGCTGCGGAGGACCCTGGTAGAAGCGGTGAAGCACCTTCGTTGTTCAAGGAAGACTTCATAGTGTAGCAGCCTGGAAGAGCTGCGGAGGATCCTGGTAGATAAACCCGGAAGAACCTGAAGATATCAGGGTAGTGAGTCAAGATGTGGAAGGGAAGTTCTGGTTGATTACTTATAGGGAGTTGGTAGAGTGTTCGGTTGTCATTAGAGTGCAAGACGCAGTGAAAGGTGAGTGATTGTTTGCCATTTTTGTGCCAAGGAGTACTTATACTGAAGTATAGGGTTACAGTCGTAAGCTGGATTACCTGCAGAGACATACATATGTGTTCTAGGACCGATAGGGTGATCGATTGAGCGTTGTTGTATATCAAGGAACATTTATAGTAATATTTATGTATTGCATTCATACGCTGATTTCCTTGTACATGTTTATAGATATATATATTCTCTTGCTGATAGTGCAACATTGTGTTATAAGACTTGACCTACTTGAGATGGTTGGAAGTAATAGGTGGTGAATCAGGAGACAGGATACCACTTGATAAGTAGATGATAGAGTTCTGATGGTGTTGGAGTGCAACCTGACTGAAATAGTATAGAGTGTAGGATTCATTATTATTATATGTGTGTATGTATTGTGCATGTGCTTTGCCAGTAAATGTATTCAAATTTGCTGGTGTTTGCCCTTGTCCTAGTGAGGCTTCCCAGGAAGTAGGAAAGAAGGAGAGAGAGAGAAAGACCCATGAACCACAGCTGTGGACAGGGTAGAATGGAATACTAATAAATCAAAGGGGATTGAGGAGATCATATCACATAAGGAGAGAGTGGGGAGTCACAGCGGCTCGAGTGGGTGTGTGCACGTGACAACGAGGCTAAGTATTGGAACTGCATCCCCTAAGCGTGTGACGTTGAGCCCCTCTCCAAGAGCCAGAAGCGCCAAGGGTGATCTCCTGGTAAAGTATAAGCACTCTACCGAGTCTTGGGTTCGGTTGTCCATAAAGAAGGATCAACGACAACACACCAACCCATAATACACCTCCCAGGTTAGTGATACTCCCACCACAAAGATTAGTGATACTCCCACCTCCAAGGTCAGTGACACTATCACCTCACAGGTCAGTTACACTCTCACCTCCCAGGTCAGTGACACTCCCACCACCCAGGTCAGTGACACTCTCACCTCCCAAGTCAGTGATACTAGCACCTGTCAGGTCAGTGACACTATCACCTACCAGGTCAGTGACACTACCACATCCCAAGTCAGTGAAACTACCACCTCCGAGGTCAGTGACACTACCACCTCCCAGGTCAGTGACACTACCACCTCCCAGGTCAGTGACATTACCACCTCCCAGGTCAATGACTCTACCACCTCCCAGGTCAATGACACTACCACCTCCCAGGTCAATATATAACACTACCACCTCCCAGGTCAGTGACTCTCCCACCTCCTAGGGAGTGACACTCCCACCTCCCAGGTCAGTGACACTCCCACCTCCCAGGTCAGTGACACTCCCAACTCTCAGGTCAGTGACACTTCCACCTCCCAGGTCAGTGACACTCCGACCTCGCAAGTCAGTGACACTACTATCTCCCAGGTCAGTGACACTACTATCTCCCACGTCAGTGACACTCCCACCACCCAGGTCAGTGACACTACACCTCCCAGGTCAGTGACACTCCCACCTCGCAGGTCAGTGACACTACCACCTCCCAGGTCAATACACTACCACCACCAAAGTCAGTGACCCTACCACCTCACAGGTAAGTAACACTACCTCCTCCCTGGTTAGTGATACTCCCAGCTCCCACGTCAGTGAAACTCACAGCTCCCAGGTCAGTGACACTACCACCTCCCAGGTCAGTGACACTCCCACCTCCCAGGTAATGACACTCACACTCCCAGGTCAGTGACACTCCCACGGCCCAGGAATGACACTACCACCCCCAGGTAATTGACACTACCATCTTCCAGGTCAGTGACACTCCCACCACCAGGTCAGTGACACTCCCACCTACCAGGTTAGTGATACTCCCACCTCCACGTCAGTGACACTCGCAGCTCCCAGGTCAGTGACACTACCACCTCCAACGTCAGTGACACTCACACCTCCCAGGTCAGTGACACTCCACCGACCCAGGTCAATGACGCTACCCCCCAGGTCAGTGAAACTCACACTTCTCAGGTCAGTGACACTACCACCTCCCAGGTCAGTGACACTACCACATCCCATGTCAGTTAACACTACCACCTCCAGGTAATTGATACTATCACCTCCCAGGTCAGTGACAATCCCACCTCCCAGGTCAGTGACACTCCCACCTCCCAGGTAATTGATACTATCACCTCCCAGGTCAGTGTCAATCCCACCTCCCAGGTCAGTGACACTCCCACCTCCCAGGTAGTGATACTACCATCTCCCAGGACTGTGACACTACCACCTCCCAGATCACTGACACTACTACCTCCAGGTCAATGACACTACCACCTCCCAGGTCAGTGGCACACTACCACTCCCAGGTCCGTGACACTACCACCTCCCAGGTAATGACAATATCTCCTCCCAGGTTAGTGAACACTCCCACCTCCCAGGTCAGTGACACTACCATCTTCCAGGTTTGTGATACTCCACTTCCAGGTCATTGACACTCCCACCTCCAGGTCAGTGACACTACCACCTCCCAGGTCAGTGACACTCCCACCTCCAAGGTCAGTGACACTCCCACCTCCCAGGTCAGTGACACCCCGCCTACCAGGTCAGTGACACTACACCTCCCACGTCAGTGACACTCCCACCTCCAAGGTCAGTGGACACTCCACCTCCCAGGTCAATGACACTACCACTCCCAGGTTAGTAACACTCCCACCTCTCAGGTCAGTAACACTACCACCTCCCAGGTCAGTGACACTACCATCTTCCAGGTTGTGATACTCCCCTTCCAGTCATGACACTCCCACCCCAGGTCAGCCGTGACACTACACCTCCCAGGTCAGTGACACTCCCCACCTCCAAGGTCAGTGGACACTCCCACCTCCCAGGTCAGTGACATCCCGCCTACCAGGTCAGTGACACTACCACCTCCCACGTCAGTGTGACACTCCCACCGCCCAGGTAATTGACACTATCTCTCCCTGGTTAGTGACACTCCACCTCTCAGGTCAGCGACACTACCACCTCCCAGGTCAATGACACTACCACCTCCCAGGTCAATGACACTGCCACCTCCCAGGTCAGNTTCACCATCCAGAAACACAAGCCCCACGCCTTAGGATGTCGCGTCTCGCCGCTTCTGTACACAGCAGGTCCGTGCTCCTTCCTCTACAGTACGTCGCAGGGTTGAAGTCGGTCTCCTGGCCGTCAACTTTCCTCCCAACTACGGCAGCCAGCCTACGTCTCGGCGGTCGTCGTACGTTTCCCAATTAGTCCTTGTCACTGTACTCCCAGAGTAACTGCCTCTCACCACTACGAAGTCACTGTGAAGTTACCAGCCGTCCAGAAGATGCTGCTTAAGCTCCATACGCACAGCATCCGACTTCAGAGCACTTGAAGCTCACAACACTGTCAATTCCCTCGTCGTCTAGATATATCGCTAGGTATTTGGGAAGACTTCTCGACGTGCTTGCATCCAACTGTTGACTCGTAGGGTTCCCGAAGGTGGGGTTACTGTCAAACTTGACAGGATCGTCGATCACACGTTCAACCTGGTTGACAAGGCTGTCAACCTGGTTCACTCACGGTGGGTGGCCCGGCCACTAAGCTGTCTCTTATACTGGTGAACTGCCAACGACGACACACGTCGATGCCCGCCCACTTCTTGCAACGCACCTGTCCCCTGAGCACTTGTTGCTCAATATTCTGTCAATTCCTTATCTGAGCCACTTCTGGGTTGCAGGAAGACCTCACAGAGTGCGTGCCAACAACTGGAGACGCTTACATCCACCGGAGTTCGGTAAATCCGTCACTCTGACAGGATGACCGATCGCGCGTCCTACCTCTCGGACGTGTCGTGAAAGACTGATATCGTCATGGCGCCAACACGGCCGGACTCCCCATGCCTATGTGACGTCACTTTTCCAAAGTTGGTTTTCATTGGCTCCCAGTGCCACGTCGCTGACGGTGACCAATCTGGCGCCACTGACGTCACACAGTTTTGGCGGGAGAACAGACTCGCCAGCGCCATATTGGCTCCCTAAAGGGCCTATCCCACAGGCCAAAATACTACATTTTCGCAAATTTCTCGGCTCATCGAGAATGCTGTTCTCTCCCACATATGTTCAATTGCTGCCTGCAGTGTAGAGAACGCTCGGGAATAGTGGACATGACTCTTACAGCAGGCGTGGGAGAATTAGAAGGGGGGGGGAACACCGTCACAATATATATATATATATATATATATATATATATATATATATATATATGTGTGTGTGTGGTGTGTGTGTGTGTGTGTGTGTGTGTGTGTGTGTGTGTGTGTGTGTGTGTGTGTGTGTGTGTGTGTGTGTGTGTGTGTGTGTGTGTGTGTGTGTGTGTGTATTATGACTGGAAAAAATGGATGGTAGGGCAGTGCACATCCCTACCATCCATTTTTAGGATGGGCAAATGACTTAAACACTTAACATGAAAAT
The DNA here is from genome assembly GCA_020271785.1 of Procambarus virginalis. Lineage (NCBI taxonomy): Eukaryota > Metazoa > Arthropoda > Malacostraca > Decapoda > Cambaridae > Procambarus > Procambarus virginalis. The sequence continues at coordinate 8,918,005 of WNGS01167104.1, read as the reverse complement.
AAAAATAATATAAAATACTTGGCTATATTCTAAGTATGCAAAATGAACAAGACAAACAGACAATAAATTTACGTTACGTTAAGTGCAAATAAAAAAATATGATGCGGGAAAACTATGAGCCAGTCTGCATAAACGGGCTATCACACCGAGGTATGACAACAGATCTTTGCTGTAGAGCACTCAGGAGTAATCTGGCTTGCTGGAGCTAGCAAGTCTCTATATATATATGGAACGACGGCCGTCCAGGTGGCGCTGATATCATCAATAACTAGGAACCAGCTCACTTTAAGCAGCGGTGCCCTTGTTTCAGGCAATGATGTGATCCTGTGGCCGTCACCAGGTGGAGGGTCTGACGGGCCTCTGGGGGAGGTCGACTGGTGGCACTCTGTCTAGACGTCTGAAAAGTAGTTGTTGTCATTGTTGCTGCTGTACATTCTTCCGTTCTTAAATATTTAAATATGTAGACGTGATGTAGTCGAATATATATATATATGAATGAAAACTCACACCCCAGAAGTGACTCGAACCCATACTCCCAGGAGCAACCATCCAAGTGCCGGCGGGGAAGTGGTTCATATAGCTCAGGCTATCACTTCCTTATGTCCGGTCGTGATGGTCGAGCGGTTTAAGGCATCCCTGTACATACCAGTTGCGTTGCTCCTGGGAGTATGAGTTCGAGTCACTTCTGGGGTGTGAGTTTCATTCGCATATAGTCCTGGGGACCATTCAGGCTTGTTCGCATATATATATATATATATATATATATATATATATATATATATATATATATATATATATATATATATGTCGTACCTAGTAGCCAGAACTCACGTTTTGGCCTACAATGCAAGGCCCGATTTGCCTAATAAGCCAAGTTTTCCTGAATTAATATATTTTCTCTAATTTTTTTCTTATGAAATGATAAAGCTACCCATTTCATTATGTATGGGGTCAATTTTTTTTCATTGGAGTTAAAATTAACGTAGATATGTGACCGAACCTAACCAACCCTACCTAACCTAACCTAACCTATCTTTATAGGTTAGGTTAGGTTAGGTAGCCGAGAAAGTTATGTTAGGTTAGGTTAGGTAGGTTAGGTAGTCGAAAAACAATTAATTCATGAAAACTTGGGCTATTAGGCAAATCGGCCCTGCATAGTAGGCTGAGAAGTGCGTTCTGGCTACTAGGTACGACATATATATATATATATATATATATATATATATATATATATATATATATATATATATATATATATATATATATATATATGTCGTACCTAGTAGCCAGAACGCACTTCTCAGCCTACTCTGCAAGGCCAGATTTGCCTAATAACCCAAGTTTTCCTGAAATATTATACTTTCTCTAATTTTTTTCTTGTGAAATGATAAAGCTACCCATTTCATTATGTATGAGGTTAATTTTTTTTTATTGGAGTTAAAATTAACGTAGATATATGACCGAACCTAACCAACCCTACCTAACCTAACCTAACCTATCTTTATATGTTAGGTTAGGTTCGGTAGCCGAAAAAGTTAGGTTAGGTTAGGTTAGGTAGGTTAGGTAGTCGAAAAACAATTAATTCATGAAAACTTGGCTTATTAGGCAAATCGGCCCATGCATAGTAGGCTGAGAAGTGCGTTCTGGCTTCTAGGTACGACATATATATATATATATGTATAAAAGTTTGTGAGGGTATCACCTCTAGTGCCAATGTGGGGACCCATAGCCTCAGAGAAGAAAATGAAAAGCATTCAAAGGAAGCATCAGTGTCACAATAGGTATTGTCACACAGATGGCCACTTCATTAGAGACAACAATTATTACGCAGAGGTGAAATGGTTATAGTTAAAATCTAAATGAATATAGTATATGATAATATAGTTATTGTATGTACAACACAACTAGTGTTGTTATTGGTCCCACCCTTATTAGTGTCTGCACAATGTTTAAATGATTGCTAACATCCACTCTCTCGTTGTTGTTGATTTTGCTTTAAATTCAGCAACTCTGAACAACAAGTTACAAGTAGCACGGGCTATGGTGAGCCCATAATGGACTTACCTGGCACAGCAGCAAGGTTGTAACTGAGGTGTTTCTCTCGTTTGTTGTTGTTGTTTTAGATTTAGCTACTCAGTACGAAATGTCCATGTAGCATGGACTATTGTGAGCCCGTAATTGAGTTCGGTTATTCGCGATAACTTTGTTACTGTGATATTTGGGTCAATGTTTTATGGAGGTGGGCTTTCCTACTTTTCCTCTGCCTCCTTTATACTTCTGTTTTAGCGCACTGGTTAAGTTTTGTTTTAATAACATTATCTTGGTGGCGGATATAGATACAGAATGTTCACTGGTGTGTCCTATTCTTCAAATGTTTTTCTTATCATTGAAGTAGCTGTGGAATTTGCATTTAATGCTGCTTCTGTCGTTGGATTAATGTTAAGTTTGATCCACAGGGCTTCACATGTTTTACATTCTAGTAAGTAATGCAATAGTCGCGCCTCTGTATCTGTTACACAGATAAGAAACTAATTACTATTGGCTTTATTACTTCCCTGCAGCACTTGTAACCAAGTCTGAGTCTGTGTAGGGCAATTGCAATGTCTCTGGATATGGCTTGAAAGAGCAGTACCCAGTGACGTGTTCGTACCACATTGCAGTGGAATGGTCAACCTGTCCTCTTAAAAAGAACGTCGCATTTGGCCGTTTGCCCGTATGGCCGAATATGGACGTAATTTGAAAATGAACAAAAAATGAAAAAAAATTGGGATTTTTTTTTAACAACAGTAAATTAAGGGTCCTCTGATAGGTTAGATGGGCACGAAATTCTCATACAGTTTCAAAACGGTATGATAAATGTTAATGGAAAGAATCCTTTTCTAAGCTTGCCGAGTAAGCCGGACGACTCAAACAGAAAACGGAACAGTACGTCATTTTTGTGAGTCGATTTCATTTCAAATTACGTCCAAATTGGGCCATAGCACACATACAAGCGAAAAGTGACGTTATTTTTAAGAGGACGGGTTGTGACAACTTTTGATAGTTGAGAATATTTTCTTCTTGATTTTTTCTTCTCCTTAGTCTGTAAAAAAACTTGGAGGTATTTGAACATGTACAACAGGTAGAGCAGTGGCAGCTTTTGCTAGTGAGTCTGCCTTCTCATTACCATCTATACCAGTGTGACTTGGTATCCAAATTAGGGTGATTGACAGCACTAGATTTTGTGCTTCTTTTCCTGTATGTTGGGATGAGTTGTATATTATCTCTGTGCTGACTGGATAACAATGCCTGGAGCAAAGATTTAGTGTCGGTATGAATGATGACATCATGTAAATTATTCTCAATTGTATATTTTATGGTCTCCTTCAGGGCATATAATTCTGTTTGCATTGTTGAGCACCCACTATTCATGTTCCAGAAAGCTTCATGGATATTAGTGTAAACTGTTGCCCCAGCAGAACCTCTTTCTTGATCAACTGATCCATCTGTGAAGATGTGAGTGGTTGTAGGTCTTGAGATGGTGTCAATTTGTTGTTCTATGAATCTGTCGTTGAATGTTATCTCTTATATACAGCTGAACGAAGCGGGTGAGGTCTTCGGCTTCCTTTTGATGTGGAAGAGTTAATCCTTGTGGAATAGTATGACGGCACCGTATCTGAAAACATCGTCACATCACCGTAGACCCGAGTTGATCTGTCTCCTAGTTAGCTCCTCTGATGGTGAGAATTTGTCATAATATTGCGTCGACTGTCCAGTGCCGCGCCCTGTAGCTGTTCTGCTGTTATGTTGTTCTGGTGTGTACTGCTTTCTAGTTACAATCATCACAGGTGCCCAGAGGTCAACACAAATCATCACAGGTCACCACAGATCCTCACAGGTCACCACAGATCATCATAGGTCGCCACAGATCCTCACAGGTCACCACAGATCATCGCAGGTGCCCACACGTCACCACAGATCATCACAGGTGTCCACAGGTCACATCGGATCATCACAGGTGCCCATAGTTTACCACAGATCATCACACGTGCTCACAAATCACCACAAACCATCAAAGGCCACCATAGATCACCACAGGTGCCCACACGTCACCACAGATCATCACAGGTACCCACAGGTCATCACAGATCATCGCAGGTGCCCACACGTCACCACAGATCATCACAGGTACCCACAGGTCATCACAGATCATCACAGGTGTCCACAGGTCACATCGGATCATCACAGGTGCCCATAGTTTACCACAGATCATCACACGTGCTCACAAATCACCACAAACCATCAAAGGCCACCATAGATCACCACAGGTGCCCACAGATCATTACAAGCGCTCAATATATTCAAAGTTGCCCCCAGATCATCACAGGTGCCCACAGATCATTACCAGTGCTCCATATCATCAAAGGTCCCCCAGATCATCCTAGGATACCATAGATCTTTACAGGTCCTCACAGGTGCCCACAGGTTACCATAGATCATCACAGGTGCCCACAGATCATCACAAGGGCTCCAGATCATCACAGGTGCTCCAGATCATCACTGATGCCCACAGGTCACCATAGATCATCACAGGTACCCATAGGTCACCGCAGATAATCACAGGTGCCCACCAGTCAACACAAATCATCACAAGTGGCCACATGTCAACACAGATCAGTACAGGTGCTCACATGTCAACGTAAATCATCACAGGTGCCCAGAAGTCACGCAGATCATCACAGCTGGCCACAGATCACGCAGATCATCACAGGTGCCTACAGATCACCACAGATCATTACAGATCATCACAGGTGCTCACAGATCACCACAGATCATCACAGGTGCCCACAGATCATCACAAGTGCCCACAGATCACCACAGATCATCACAGGTGCCGACAGATCACGACAGATTACCACAGATCATCACAGGTGCCCATAGGTCACGCAGATTACCACAGATCATCACAGGTGCCCACAGGTCACGCAGATCATCACAGGTGCCCACAGATCAGCAGATGATCACAGGTGCCCACAAATCACCACAGATGATCACAGGTACCCACAAATCACCACAGATGATCACAGGTGCCCACAAATCATCATGCGTTCCCCACAGGTTGTCACCACATATCATCCCAGGTGACCATAGATATTACAGGTGCCCACAGGTCACCATAGATTATCAAAGGTGCCCACAGGTCACCACAGATCATCAAAGGTGCCCACAGGTCACCACAGATCATCAAAGGTGCCCACAGTTCATCAAAGGTGCCCACAGGTCACCACAGATCATCATAGGTGCCCCACAGGTCACCAAAAATCCGCACAGGTGCCCTAAGGTCACCACGCATCATCACAGGTGCAAACAGGTCACCACTGATCCTCACAGGTGCTCACAGGTTGTAACAAACTAGGCTTGTTGTAAGAATTATCCAGAATGTTTTATCTATACAAGCGAGAATGGGAAGCTAGACAGCGTGGTGACCCGGGACCTGACCCCAGGGAATTCGTGGTGAAAATAATCGCCTTTGTTCTCAAGGTTTCATAATGAATCATTCTGTAGTATTCACTTATTTAGAGAAATTAACCTTCATTCATTTTGCATTCAAATTGTATTGTATAGTATTACTGTTTATAATATCAAGAGTATTGTAATTATTTGGAGAATGAGTTTTAAGTCACCTTTAGTGACGTCACAGGTCAGGACTACTTTATTGCGGAGTGACCTGGTGTTCATAGGTCACGAGGTTCCATGTCCTCTATTTCTCAAAGGTCAAATAGCTATTTGGTAATTGGGAATAGCCCTTCCTTAAGATGCTTGTATAATTTAACTTCAGTAAATAATTCAATCAATCTGGATAATTCAGTATGACAGAGGTTAATTGTTGAAACTCAAACCATACAAGTAACTTGGTAAGCTATGCGGAACAATACCGTGCTCTGGCTTCTGGGTAGAGCAGAGCAAGAGGACAGATTAGTGTGGTTTGAGAAACAACTCGGGCAGGTGGCCTTCCCATCATCGGCCTCCCGACAGCACGAACATCTTGCTGGTCGCACAAGGTAGAGTTGCTTTACGAGTTATTGTAGGAAATAGTCCATTCATTGCCAGTCAGGGAGTGTTCAAGTCAGGGATTACCATTTCTTAGATTTTGTTTTTGTTTTGAATAAATTAATTAGTTATTATTTTGCATTTTCATTATTTCCATGTGTTTGTTATATTTATGTGAAATGGTCCTTGTCACGTGGTCCCCACGTGGCCGAGTTGAATTGGGCGCCGATTCTAACACCGAATCAGGATTATTAATCCTGTTGATTTTAATTACTCCACACGTAAAATCCAAGGTTATTTATATGTTTACTAGTGGGGATCAAGCCCAAGGTTGATTGTTTAGCGTGATCGACCCAGACCTCGATCATTGCTCATTTGGTTACTGGTCTGGTGGTGGCGGCGGTAAGGAGATCCTAGAGCTTTGCTAAAAGCCTATGCCACGTCATACGGGTTGCAGAATCTTAAGTCGGTAAATCGTCTTAAGACCACGTGGCGTGGAGTCGGCTCGAGTAAAAGTCTTGGGGTCCCTTGGTAAAGAACTAAAGTAAAGAATACGGGTACAGAGAGAAAAGGGGAGAAAGACAGAAGAAGAACACCCTCCCGTGTTACAAGGTCACCACAGATCATCACAGGACACCACATATGATCACAGGTAACCACATATGATCACAAATGCGGACAGGTCACTATAGATCATCACCGGTGCCCCACAGGTCACCACAGATCATCACAGGTGCTACCAGGTCAACACTGATCATCACATATGCTCACAGGTCACCAAATATCAGCACAGGTCCCCACAGGTCACAGCTGATCATCACAGGTCACCACAGATGATCACAGGTGCTAACAGGTCAAAACAGATGATCACAGGTGCTCCAGGTTCACACAGATCATCACAGGTGCGCAAAGGTTCAACAGATCATCACAGGTACGCACAGATCTAAACAAGTGCTCTAACCTTTCCTGGTCTTCCACAGGTGTACTACGTGGTGCTGGCGTGGTCTCTGTGGACGTTCCCACAGACTCAGTGGGCTCCAGAAGACTCCCATGAGAGTGTCATTTTAGCCGACACCACTCGACACTCCCACCTCCCAGGTCAGTGACAGCCCACCTCACATGTCAGTGACAGCCCACCTCCCAGGTCAGTGACAGCCCACCTCCCAGGTCAGTGACAGCCCACCTCACATGTCAGTGACAGCCCACCTCCCAGGTCAGTGACAGCCCACCTCCCAGGTCAGTGACAGCCCACCTCTCAGGTAAGTGACACTCCCACCTCCCAGGTTAGTGACAGCCCACCTCCAAGGTCAGTGACAGCCCACCTCCAAGGTCAATGACAGCCCACCTCACATGTCAGTGACAGCCCACCTCCCAGGTAAGTGACACTCCACCTTCTAGGTCATGACACTACCACCTCCCAGATCAGTGACACTACACCTCCTAGGTCAGTGACACTACCACCTCCAAGGTAAGTGACAATCACTTCCCAGGTCAGAGACACTACCATCTCCCAGGTAAGTCACACTATCACCACCCAGGTAGTGATATTCCCAGCTCCCAGGTCAGTGACACTCCCACCTCCCAGGTCAGTGACACTACCACGTCCCAGGTCAGTGACACTCCCACCTCCCAGGACAGTGACACTCCCACCTCCCAGGTCAGTGACACTACCACGTCCCAGGTCAGTGACACTCCCACCTCCAGGACAGTGACACTCCCACCTCGCAGGTCAGTGACACTCCCACCTCCCAGGTCAGTGACACTCCCACCTCCCAGGTCAGTGACACTCCCACCTCCCAGGTCAGTGACACTCCCACCTCCCAGGTCAGTGACACTCCCACCTCCCAGGTCAGTGTCACTACCACCTCCCAGGTCAGTGACACTCCCACCTCCCAGGTCAGTGACACTCCCACCTCGCAGGTCAGTGTCACTACCACCTGTTATGATCCCAGGCAGCTGAAAAACGAGTCTCCCCTTTGAGAATTATTCTATCAAGCTTGACCTAACTAGGAGGTCGGAGATATACAGACATGAAGATGCATACATGAAATAATTGGGTAAATTCGCTAAACAATTTAAGATAATGGGCAGAATAAGAAAATAGAGAAATGACTGGTTTTGAGATGTGGATAGTTTGCTAGGAGTGTGAGGCTCGCTTGAGAGGAGCTTAAGTTACTTGAGTACCAGACATCGTGAGGGGAAGCTGCGCTCTGTGTGAGCTCCTGTCAGAGAGGAACCCCTAGTGATATACCTTCAAGAGAAAGGAAGTGTGCAGACCTTCCAGCCGTGTAATTGAGCTGGGAACGTGCGTTCTCAAGTCCTGGACGGCAAGGAGAGTTTGTTAAGCCGCCCAGAGACATTATGGGCCGTGGGAGCGCCCTGGTCAGACTCCGTCAGAGGGAGAGCATCCTGCAGAAGACCTTTTTGTGGTAAGCATAATTTTAACCAGTTTACAGTGATTGCCGGTGGTGGATTATGTGCCCAGCGATCATAGCGAATGTTTATTGATACGTTAGACATGTTTTGGTAAGGCAAGATGCCTAAATAAGAGGACGAAGATAAGAGAGACAGCTGGAGGGACGAGCAGCACATCCTCTCCCGTCGACCGCCTGGAGCCAACTGACTGGCGGCTGAGGACCTCTCAGAGTCAGGAGCCGCCTGCCGAGCAAGGCGGAGTATGGACTAGCCCAAACGGGGGAGTCCACTCTCACAACATGTAGAGAGCAGATAGATATTGGATGCAAACATATTGTGTGGATTATCTTTATGTGTTTAAAGGGAAACATTTTTATTGGCGTGTCAATGGGTTGCAGGTTTGTTAGGGGAAGAAGTTGCTGAGAACTTCGAAGCCAGCAGAGAGGGAGTACTTGATGAGATTTCAAGGTTGTGGAAAATACTGAGCTCTTTGGAAGAGCAGACCCTATAGTGAGGAGTTAGACCTCAACCTGTGAGAGGAGAAGCAGTGGAGCAGAGTTTACATGCTCTTGTGATACCAGTGGTGAAGCACCATTGTTGATCACCAGAAGACTTCATGGTGTAGCAGCCAGGAGAGCTGCGGAGGACCCTGGTAGAAGTGGTGAAGCACCTTCGTTGTTCAAGGAAGACTTCATGGTGTAGCAGCCTGGAAGAGCTGCGGAGGATCCTGGTAGATAAACCCGGAAGAACCTGAAGATATCAGGGTAGTGAGTCAAGATGTGGAAGGGAAGTTCTGGTTGATTACTTATAGGGAGTTGGTAGAGTGTTCGGTTGTCATTAGAGTGCAAGACGCAGTGAAAGGTGAGTGATTGTTTGCCATTTTTGTGCCAAGGAGTACTTATACTGAAGTATAGGGTTACAGTCGTAAGCTGGATTACCTGCAGAGACATACATATGTATTCTAGGACCGATAGGGTGATCGATTGATCGTTGTTGTATATCAAGGAACATTTATACTAATATTTATGTTATTGCATTCATACGCTGATTTTCCTTGTACATGTTTATAGATATATATATTCTCTTGCTGATAGTGCAACATTGTGTTATAAGACTTGACCTACTTGAGGAGGTTGGTAGTGAATCCTGACTGATTCAGGTGGTGAATCAGGAGACATGATACCACTTGATAAGTAGATGATAGAGTTTTGATTGTGTTGGAGTGCAACCTGACTGAAATAGTATAGGGTGTAGGATTCATTATTATTATAAGTGTGTACGTATTGTGTATGTGCTTTGTTCAGTAAATGTATTCAAATTTGCTGGTGTTTGCCCTTGTCCTAGTGAGGCTTCCCAGGAAGTAGGAAAGAAGGAGAGAGAGAGAAAGAACCGAGAACCACAGCTGTGGACAGGGTAGATGTAATACCAAAAGTCAAGGGGATTGAGGAGATCATATCACATAAGGAGAGAGTGGGCAGTCACAGCGGCTCGAGAGGGTGTGTGCACATGACAACGAGGCTAAGTATTGGAGCCACATCCCCTAAGCGTGTGACGTTGAGCCCCTCTCCAAGAGCCAGAAGCGCCCAGGTGATCTCCTGGTAAAGTATAAGCACTCTACCGAGTCTTTGGGTTCGGTTGTCCATAAAGAAGGATCAACGACAACACACCAACCCACAATAAATAATTGGGGGCCTGTGTCCGGGAGAGTGAACTGACACACCCACACCTGTCCAAGAGTGGATTGG
>WNGS01167104.1:8893938-8905778 GCA_020271785.1 Procambarus virginalis | reverse complement strand
TACACCCCTTGTTGAAATAGACTTGGTGACCGTAGGTATATTCTCCTCTTGGGAAGACTCACGGGACAAGATGGATAAGGTTGCAGGTTTGTGGAGTCAGGCAAGCCTGGGACCTGGAAGGTTGCACGAGCGGATCATATTAAAACAAATTAGCAGAAAAATGAGGCATTAGGTTGAAAGCATCTAAAGTACTGGGATGAAGGATAGATCCCTGAGGCCGTTGGAGAAGCCAAAGAGTGAAAACGACCGACAGTAACGAGGACACCCAGTTGCTGGCTCCACACCCAGTTTGCTGGCTCCACACCCAGTTGCTGGCTCCACACCCAGTTGCTGGCTCCACACCAGTTGCTGACTCCACACCCAGTGGCGGACTCCACACCCAGTTGCTGTCTCCACCCCAGTTGCTTTCTCCACACCCAGTTGATGCTCCACACCCAGTTGACACCTCCACACCCAGTTGCTGGCAGTTGCTTGGCCATGACCCAGTGTGTTTGCCCCCTCTAAAGGACAATGCCAGTTTAACTCTCCCAACTGAGTTGAAATGGAAGGGGTCCCAGCGGTCGGGCAGGACTCCACAAGCCTTGAGGTGCCAACAACTACTCCTAAAAGAGTTTTTGTCGAGTATGCAACAAAAACACCACTATAAACCCAACGGTGGTGTCATCCGCATTCATACCTTCACGAGGTAAGATGCAGTGGTTCCCCAGCTTCCAAAGGGAAGCAATGGCCAGCTGCCATTGACGGTTAGGGAAGAGACTCCCATTAACCTAATCTCATCTGCAAACCTCACCCAAGCAATCATAGCGACGTCTGCTAGAACATTACCACACATTCCAAAAGCAGCCCGCCCAAATGCAGCAGCCAAACTTTGTAATCTTCTGAAAAGGGTTAATGATGCCCCGGAAAACATTCAAGCGTGGCATAATGTCCTTCTGTTTGGCAATGTATGCCTCACTGTCCCTCCAAGGAGGGACAAATCACTTGCTTCCTCGGTCCAGAGGGCGATAAATGAATACCCAAGGGGGGATAACCTAGTTCGCCTGCCTCTCCGAGCAAAACACACACACCGCAGAAATGGTAACAACAACATACCGGAAACAAACAAAATCAGAGCACAAATCACCAAGAAAATTGAAGAGGGAAATACCGCAAGCGCTATTAGAGTCCTCACCAGTGACGAGAAAATTGCTCCTCGAAACTCAGCCACAGCACGGGCCCTGCAAAGCAAGCACCCACCCAGAGCCCAACAAGGCGACAACATCGTTCCGCCATCAGCCGACACCATTTCAGACCCATTAACCGTCGGTGAATCTGAGGTCTACAAAGCAGCCCTTTCTTTTCCACCTGGGTCAGCAGGAGGCTTTACAGGGTTAAAACCTCAACACATCAAGCAAATGTTAAATCCTGCGGTTGGTGATGCTGCACAAGATCTTCTTATGGAACTAACAAGGTTCGTTAACATGTGCCTGGCTGGTGATATACCTGAGGTCATCAGGCCTCTCTTTTTCGGTGCCTCCCTCTGTGCTCTCAAAAAGAAGGACGATGGAATCAGGCCAATAGCTGTTGGCAACACTCTCCGACGCCTGATTGCCAAGGCTGCTACGAGGGTTGTCAGCCAGCAAGCGGCTGAATTACTGAAACCAATCCAGCTAGGATTTGGAATCCCCCAAGGCTGTGAAGCGGCTGCCCATGCAGCACGAGCATACATCACCAACATTTCTGATGAAAAGGCCCTGCTCAAACTGGATTTTAAGAATGCCTTCAACATGGTCAGAAGAGATGCAGTACTTTGTGCCGTACATCGCCATTTCCGGCCCCTCTACCCGTTCATACTATCGTGCTACAGTGGTGAGTCAAAACTGCTCTTTGGTGAACATGAAATCAGATCATGTGAAGGCGTTCAGCAAGGTGATCCTCTTGCTCCCCTTCTTTTCTGCTTAGTCTTAAAAGAAATCACCGAAAGCTTGTCCAGCGAGTTCAACATCTGGTTTTTGGATGATGGCACTATAGCTGGCACCGTAGACGACCTCTTGGCAGACATCAGGAAAATAAGGGAGCAAGAAGTAAGCCTGGGTCTTGTCCTGAACCCTTCCAAGTGTGAAGTAGTCTCCTCCAACCCAGACATCGTAGCTAGAATAAGGTCTGCCTTGCCTGGAGCCCATGTCATTAGGGCCGAGAACAGCACCCTCCTTGGAGCCCCCCTCGGGTCTAATGCCATTGAGGAGATCCTTGACAAGAAAATCGCAGACCTTAGGAGGATGGAAGACAGAATAGGTGACATCGATGCCCACGATGCTTTTTATCTCCTCACCAAATGCCTATCCCTTCCGAGGCTAACCTACTTTCTGAGGTGCGCCCCATCTTACGACAACCGAAAGCTTGAAGAGTATGACCTCTTACTGAAGACCATGCTGGAAAAAGTTGTTAATCTCTCCCTCAACGAGTGCCAGTGGAAACAAGCCACTCTTCCTGTTAGGCTCGGTGGCTTGGGTGTCCGCACTGCCACCCAAATTGCTGTCCCAGCCTTCCTGTCTTCCTCCTCAGCATCAGATGACCTGGTTAAGGAAATTCTACCTGACACCCTCAGTGATGTAGCGGGGATACAGGACCCCCACTACACGGAATGCGACACGAAATGGGGTGCCATGGCAGACCCAGCACTCAGACCAGCCATGCCGAAAGCCAAGAAACAATCCAGTTGGGACAGCCCCATTGCAGACAAAGAAGCCACAGCTTTGCTGGAGGCAGCAACAACCCCCAGTGATCGTGCACGCCTCACAGCTGTGCAGGCTCCCCATGCAGGGGACTTCCTTTTGGCAGTCCCTATGTCTGCGACAGGCACACGTCTTGATCCGCAGGAGCTCCGTATTGCAGTCGCTCTCCGTCTTGCTGCCCCTATCCACACTGTTCATAGGTGTATTTGCGGCGAGGCAGATGCTGACGAATATGGATTGCATGGCCTGCACTGTGGAAAATCTGGTGGTTGGCACACTAGACACGACGAAGTAAACGACATCATTAAAAGAAGCCTTGCCTCTGCCCAGTGTCCAGCGGAGAGAGAGCCCCGCAACCTTCTGAACCGTGACTCTGTTAGCTTTGCCGGCCGACCAGACGGAATCACACTGCGTCCGTGGAAGGGTGGCAGACAGTTGGCATGGGACTATACTTGCGTATCCACCCTGGCAGCCACATACATCAACCTCTCTGCCGGCACAGCAGGAGCCGCGGCGACACACAGAGAAAGAGACAAGTCAGCCAAGTATAGGCAATTAGATCATCGGTACAACTTCGTTCCAATAGGGTCTGAGACCCTAGGCCCATGGGGAGAGAGTGCAAGAAGGTTTCTAAAGGATCTTGGTTCCAAGCTCATTGACACCACAAGAGACCCTAGAGCGGCAAGTTTTCTCTTTCAGCGCCTCAGTGTCGCGATCCAGAGGGGGAATGCTCGCTGCATCCTCGGTTCCTGCCCAACGTCGGAGGAGTTCGAGGAAATCTACAGCCTCTAGGAAGCGAACTATTTTTGTGTCCTCTTAATGCTCATTTTTTTGTATACAATCAGATATGTAACTGTATAACCTTGCTTAATAAAGTGTACACCATAAAAAAGGGGGGTGGTAGGAGAAGCGAACACCCTCATGTATTCAGAGTTAAATGGCAAGTTTTTCCCTGAATGCTCTGTGTTCCCTTCTCTGAGGCTGTGGGTCCCTATAATTGCACCAGAGGTGGTACCCCCCTATATATATATATATATATATATATATATATATATATATATATATATATATATATATATATATATATATATATATATATATATATATATGTCGTACCTAGTAGCCAGAACGCACTTCTCAGCCTACTATGCAAGGCCAGATTTGCCTAATAAGCCAAGTTTTCCTGAAATATTATATTTTCTCTAATTTTTTTCTTGTGAAATGATAAAGCTACCCATTTCATTATGTATGAGGTCAATTTTTTTTTATTGGAGTTAAAATTAACGTAGATATATGACCGAACCTAACCAACCCTACCTAACCTAACCTAACCTATCTTTATAGGTTAGGTTTGGTTAGGTAGCCGAAAAAGTTAGGTTAGGTTGGGTTAGGTAGGTTAGGTAGTCGAAAAACAATTAATTCATAAAAACTTGGCTTATTAGGCAAATCGGGCCTTGCATAGTAGGCTGAGAAGTGCGTTCTGGCTACTAGGTACGACATATATATATATATATATATATATATATATATATATATATATATATATATATATATATATATATATATATATATATATATATATATATATATATGTATATATGTATAAAAGTTTGTGAGGGTATCACCTCTGGTGCCAATGTGGGGACCCATAGCCTCAGAGAAGAAAATGAAAAGCATTCAAAGGAACCATCAGTGTCACAATAGGAATTGTCACACAGATGGCCACTTCATTAGAGACAACAATTATTACGCAGAGGTGAAATGGTTATAGTTAAAATCTAAATGAATATAGTATATGATAATATAGTTATTGTATGTACAACACAACTAGTGTTATTATTGGTCCCACCCTTATTAGTGTCTGCACAATGTTTAAATGATTGCTAACATCCACTCTCTCGTTGTTGTTGATTTTGCTTTAAATTCAGCAACTCTGAACAACAAGTTACAAGTAGCACGGGCTATGGTGAGCCCATAATGGACTTACCTGGCACAGCAGCAAGGTTGTAACTGAGGTGTTTCTCTCGTTTGTTGTTGTTGTTTTAGATTTAGCTACTCAGTACGAAATGTCCATGTAGCATGGACTATTGTGAGCCCGTAATTGAGTTCGGTTATTCGCGATAACTTTGTTACTGTGATATTTGGGTCAATGTTTTAAATGGAGGTGGGCTTTCCTACTTTTCCTCTGCCTCCTTTACACTTCTGTTTTAGCGCACTGGTTAAGTTTTGTTTTAATAACATTATCTTGGTGGCGGATATAGATACAGAATGTTCACTGGTGTGTCCTATTCTTCAAATGTTTTTCTTATCATTGAAGTAGCTGTGGAATTTGCATTTAATGATGCTTCTGTCGTTGGATTAATGTTAAGTTTGATCCACAGGGCTTCACATGTTTTACATTCTAGTAAGTAATGCAATAGTCGCGCCTCTGTATCTGTTACACAGATAAGAAACTAATTACTATTGGCTTTATTACTTCCCTGCAGCACTTGTAACCATGTCTGAGTCTGTGTAGGGCTATTGCAATGTCTCTGGATATGGCTTGAAAGAGCAGTACCCAGTGACGTGTTCGTACCACATTGCAGTGGAATGGTCAACCTGTCCTCTTAAAAAGAACGTCGCATTTGGCCGTTTGCCCGTATGGCCGAATATGGACGTAATTTGAAAATGAACAAAAAATGAAAAAAAATTTGGGATTTTTTTTTTTCAACAACAGTAAATTAAGGGTCCTCTGATAGGTTAGATGGGCACGAAATTCTCATACAGTTTCAAAACGGTATGATAAATGTTAATGGAAAGAATCCTATTCTAAGCTTGCCGAGTAAGCCGGACGACTCAAACAGAAAACGGAACAGTACGTCATTTTTGTGAGTCGATTTCATTTCAAATTACGTCCAAATTGGGCCATAGCACACATACAAGCGAAAAGTGACGTTATTTTTAAGAGGACGGGTTGTGACAACTTTTGATAGTTGAGAATATTTTCTTCTTGATTTTTTCTTCTCCTTAGTCTGTAAAAAAACTTGGAGGTATTTGAACCTGTACAACAGGTAGAGCAGTGGCAGCTTTTGCTAGTGAGTCTGCCTTCTCATTACCATCTATACCAGTGTGACTTGGTATCCAAATTAGGGTGATTGACAGCACTAGATTTTGTGCTTCTTTTCCTGTATGTTGGGATGAGTTGTATATTATCTCTGTGCTGACTGGATAACAATGCCTGGAGCAAAGATTTAGTGTCGGTATGAATGATGACATCATGTAAATTATTCTCAATTGTATATTTTATGGTCTCCTTCAGGGCATATAATTCTGTTTGCATTGTTGAGCACCCACTATTCATGTTCCAGAAAGCTTCATGGATATTAGTGTAAACTGTTGCCCCAGCAGAACCTCTTTCTTGATCAACTGATCCATCTGTGAAGATGTGAGTGGTTGTAGGTCTTGAGATGGTGTCAATTTGTTGTTCTATGAATCTGTCGTTGAATGTTATCTCTTATATACAGCTGAACGAAGCGGGTGAGGTCTTCGGCTTCCTTTTGATGTGGAAGAGTTAATCCTTGTGGAATAGTATGACGGCACCGTATCTGAAAACATCGTCACCGTAGACCCGAGTTGATCTGTCTCCTAGTTAGCTCCTCTGATGGTGAGAATTTGTCATAATATTGCGTCGACTGTCCAGTGCCGCGCCCCTGTAGCTGTTCTGCTGTTATGTTGTTCTGGTGTGTACTGCTTTCTAGTTACAATCATCACAGGTGCCCAGAGGTCAACACAAATCATCACAGGTCACCACAGATCCTCACAGGTCACCACAGATCATCATAGGTCGCCACAGATCCTCACAGGTCACCACAGATCATCGCAGGTGCCCACACGTCACCACAGATCATCACAGGTACCCACAGGTCATCACAGATCATCACAGGTGTCCACAGGTCACATCAGATCATCACAGGTGCCCATAGTTTACCACAGATCATCACACGTGCTCACAAATCACCACAAACCATCAAAGGCCACCATAGATCACCACAGGTGCCCACAGATCATTACAAGCGCTCAATATATTCAAAGTTGCCCCCAGATCATCACAGGTGCCCACAGATCATTACCAGTGCTCCATATCATCAAAGGTCCCCCAGATCATCCTAGGATACCATAGATCTTTACAGGTCCTCACAGGTGCCCACAGGTTACCATAGATCATCACAGGTGCCCACAGATCATCACAAGGGCTCCAGATCATCACAGGTGCTCCAGATCATCACTGATGCCCACAGGTCACCATAGATCATCACAGGTACCCATAGGTCACCGCAGATAATCACAGGTGCCCACCAGTCAACACAAATCATCACAGGTGGCCACATGTCAACACAGATCAGTACAGTTGCTCACATGTCAACGTAAATCATCACAGGTGCCCAGAAGTCACGCAGATCATCACAGCTGGCCACAGATCACGCAGATCATCACAGGTGCCTACAGATCACCACAGATCATTACAGATCATCACAGGTGCTCACAGATCACCACAGATCATCACAGGTGCCCACAGATCATCACAAGTGCCCACAGATCACCACAGATCATCACAGGTGCCGACAGATCACGACAGATTACCACAGATCATCACAGGTGCCCATAGGTCACGCAGATTACCACAGATCATCACAGGTGCCCACAGGTCACGCAGATCATCATAGGTGCCCACAGATCAGCAGATGATCACAGGTGCCCACAAATCATCATGCGTTCCCCACAGGTTGTCACCACATATCATCCCAGGTGACCATAGATATTACAGGTGCCCACAGGTCACCATAGATTATCAAAGGTGCCCACAGGTCACCACAGATCATCAAAGGTGCCCACAGGTCACCACAGATCATCAAAGGTGCCCACAGGTCATCAAAGGTGCCCACAGGTCACCACAGATCATCATAGGTGCCCCACAGGTCACCAAAAATCCGCACAGGTGCCCTAAGGTCACCACACATCATCACAGGTGCAAACAGGTCACCACTGATCCTCACAGGTGCTCACAGGTTGTAACAAACTAGGCTTGTTGTAAGAATTATCCAGAATGTTTTATCTATACAAGCGAGAATGGGAAGCTAGACAGCGTGGTGACCCGGGACCTGACCCCAGGGAATTCGTGGTGAAAAAATCGCCTTTGTTCTCAAGGTTTCATAATGAATCATTCTGTAGTATTCACTTATTTAGAGAAATTAACCTTCATTCATTTTGCATTCAAATTGTATTGTATAGTATTACTGTTTATAATATCAAGAGTATTGTAATTATTTGGAGAATGAGTTTTAAGTCACCTTTAGTGACGTCACAGGTCAGGACTACTTTATTGCGGAGTGACCTGGTGTTCATAGGTCACGAGGTTCCATGTCCTCTATTTCTCAAAGGTCAAATAGCTATTTGGTAATTGGGAATAGCCCTTCCTTAAGATGCTTGTATAATTTAACTTCAGTAAATAATTCAATCAATCTGGATAATTCAGTATGACAGAGGTTAATTGTTGAAACTCAAACCATACAAGTAACTTGGTAAGCTATGCGGAACAATACCGTGCTCTGGCTTCTGGGTAGAGCAGAGCAAGAGGACAGATTAGTGTGGTTTGAGAGACAACTCGGGCAGGTGGCCTTCCCATCATCAGCCTCCCGACAGCACGAACATCTTGCTGGTCGCACAAGGTAGAGTTGCTTGACGAGTTATTGTAGGAAATAGTCCATTCATTGCCAGTCAGGGAGTGTTCAAGTCAGGGATTACCATTTCTTAGATTTTGTTTTAGTTTTGAATAAATTAATTAGTTATTAATTTTGCATTTTCATTATTTCCATGTGTTTGTTATATTTATGTGAACTGGTCCTTGTCACGTGGTCCCCACGTGGCCGAGTTGAATTGGGCGCCGATTCTAACACCGAATCAGGATTATTAATCCTGTTGATTTTAATTACTCCACACGTAAAATCCAAGGTTATTTATATGTTTACTAGTGGGGATCAAGCCCAAGGTTGATTGTTTAGCGTGATCGACCAGACCTCGATCATTGCTCATTTGGTTACTGGTCTGGTGGTGGCGGCGGTAAGGAGATCCTAGAGCTTTGCTAAAAGCCTATGCCACGTCATACGGGTTGTAGAATCTTAAGTCGGTAAATCGTCTTAAGACCACGTGGCGTGGAGTCGGCTCGAGTAAAAGTCTTGGGGTCCCTTGGTAAAGAACTAAAGTAAAGAATACGGGTACAGAGAGAAAAGGGGAGAAAGACAGAAGAAGAACACCCTCCCGTGTTACAAGGTCACCACAGATCATCACAGGACACCACATATGATCACAGGTAACCACATATGATCCCAAATGCGGACAGGTCACTATAGATCATCACCGGTGCCCCACAGGTCACCACAGATCATCACAGGTGCTACCAGGTCAACACTGATCATCACATATGCTCACAGGTCACCAAATATCAGCACAGGTCCCCACAGGTCACAGCTGATCATCACAGGTCACCACAGATGATCACAGGTGCTAACAGGTCAAAACAGATGATCACAGGTGCTAACAGGTTTACACAGATCATCACAGGTGCGCAAAGGTTCAACAGATCATCACAGGTACGCACAGATCTAAACAAGTGCTCTAACCTTTCCTGGTCTTCCACAGGTGTACTACGTGGTGCTGGCGTGGTCTCTGTGGACGTTCCCACAGACTCAGTGGGCTCCAGAAGACTCCCATGAGAGTGTCATTTTAGCCGACACCACTCGACACTCCCACCTCCCAGGTCAGTGACAGCCCACCTCACATGTCAGTGACAGCCCACCTCCCAGGTGAGTGACAGCCCACCTCCCAGGTTAGTGACAGCCCACCTCCCAGGTCAGTGACAGCCCACCTCCCAGGTCAGTGACAGCCCACCTCTCAGGTAAGTGACACTCCCACCTCCCAGGTCAGTGACAGCCCACCTCCCAGGTCAGTGACAGCCCACCTCCCAGGTCAGTGACAGCCCACCTCTCAGGTAAGTGACACTCCCACCTCCCAGGTAAGTGACAGCCCACCTCCAAGGTCAGTGACAGCCCACCTCCCAGGTCAGTGACAGCCCACCTCCCAGGTAAGTGACACTCCCACCTCCCAGGTTAGTGACAGCCCAGCTCCAAGGTCAGTGACAGCCCACCTCCAAGGTCAATGACAGCCCACCTCACATGTCAGTGACAGCCCACCTCCCAGGTAAGTGACACTCCCACCTTCTAGGTCATTGACACTACCACCTCCCAGGTCAGTGACACTACAACCTCCAAGGTAAGTGACAATCACTTCCCAGGTCAGAGACACTACCATCTCCCAGGTAAGTCACACTATCACCACCCAGGTTAGTGATATTCCCACCTCCAGGTCAGTGACACTCCCACGTCCCAGGTCAGTGACACTCCCACCTCCCAGGTCAGTGACACTCCCACCTCCCAGGTCAGTGACACTCCCACCTCCCAGGTCAGTGACACTACCACCTCCCAGGTCAGTGACACTCCCACGTCCCAGGTCAGTGACACTCCCACCTCCCAGGTCAGTGACACTCCCACCTCCCAGGTCAGTGACACTCCCACCTCCCAGGGTCAGTGACACTCCCACCTCCCAGGTCAGTGACACTCCCACCTCCCAGTCAGTGTCACTACCACCTGTTATGATCCCAGGCAGCTGAAAAACGAGTCTCCCCTTTGAGAATTATTCTATCAAGCTTGACCTAACTAGGAGGTCGGAGATATACAGACATGAAGATGCATACATGAAATAATTGGGTAAATTGCTAAACAATTTAAGATAATGGGCAGTGAATAAGAAAATAGAGAAATGACTGGTTTGAGATGTGGATAGTTTGCTAGGAGTGTGAGGCTCGCTTGAGAGGGAGCTTAAGTTACTTGAGTACCAGACATCGTGAGGGAAGCTGCGCTCTGTGTGAGCTCCTGTCAGAGAGGACCCCTAGTGATATACCTTCAAGAGAAAGGAAGTGTGCAGACCTTCCAGCCGTGTAATTGAGCTGGGAACGTGCGTTCTCAAGTCCTGGACGGCAAGGAGAGTTTGTTAAGCCGCCCAGAGACATTATGGGCCGTGGGAGCGCCCTGGTCAGACTCCGTCAGAGGAGAGCGTCCTGCAGAAGACCTTTTTGTGGTAAGCATAATTTTAACCAGTTTACAGTGATTGCCGGTGGTGAATTATGTGCCCAGCGATCATAGCGATGTTTATTGATACGTTAGACATGTTTTGGTAAGGCAAGATGCCTAAATAAGAGGACGAAGATAAGAGAGACAGCTGGAGGGACGAGCAGCACATCCTCTCCCGTCGACCGCCTGGAGCCAACTGACTGGCGGCTGAGGACTCTCTCAGAGTCAGGAGCCGCCTGCCGAGCAAGGCGGAGTATGGACTAGCCCAAACGGGGGAGTCCCTCTCACAACATGTAGATAGCAGATAGATATTGGATGCAAACATATTGTGTGGATTATCTTATGTGTTTAAAGGGAAACATTTTTATTGGCGTGTCAATGGGTTGCAGGTTTGTTAGGGGAAGAAGTTGCTGAGAACTTCGAAGCCAGCAGAAGGGAGTACTTGATGAGATTTTCGGGTTGTGGAAAATACTGAGCTCTTTGGAAGAGCAGACCCTATAGTGAGGAGTTAGACCTCAACCTGTGAGAGGAGAAGCAGTGGAGCAGAGTTACATGCTCTTGTGATACCAGTGGTGAAGCACCATTGTTGATCACCGAGACTTCATGGTGTAGCAGCCAGGTGAGCTGTGGAGGACCCTGGGAAGGGTGGTGAAGCACCTTCGTTGTTCAAGGAAGACTTCATGGTGTCAGCCTGGAAGAGCTGCGGAGGATCCTGGTAGATAAACCCGGAAGAACCTGAAGATATCAGGGTAGTGAGTCAAGATGTGGAAGGGAAGTTCGGTTGATTACTTAAGGAGTTTGGTAGAGTGTTCGGTTGTCATTAGAGTGCAAGACGCAGTGAAAGGTGAGTGATTGTTTGCCATTTTGTGCCAAGGAGTACTTATACTGAAGTATAGGGTTACAGTCGTAGCTGGATTACCTGCAGAGACATACATATGTATTCTAGGACCGATAGGGTGATCGA